>JAIUZE010009542.1:0-72673 GCA_022085475.1 Heliosperma pusillum | reverse complement strand
TTATTTTACTTGTGTTGATTTTCCAAAATCGTTTTAAAGCACACCTTTGAGCAAATATTTATTATTTTTAGAGTTTGTTTTTAAAAGAGTCGTGCATCAATTATTATCAATCGCTTGAGTGAAATACGTTATTGGATAATAGTACATCATTATAAGCTTACAATTCTTTAACGGGAATTTGTGTGAGTTATATTGTACTTTCTTATTAGCGTAAGATAGTATAGAGTATTTAGCGATACTCACCTTGAGTTATAATCATAGTTTTGATTATACGAGTGGGTTGGTAATTTTTGTAATCCGTAGAAAGGTACTAAAAATTATTAATCGAGAATAGTGGACGTAGGTTTCAACGTGTGAAACTGAACCACTTCAAAAAATCGTGTGCCTCTCTCTTATCTCTTTACTTTTCGTTATTTCGTTATTCGCGCTTACTTTGATTAATTAATTAGTTGATTTTAATTCATAAGATCAAATAATTAATTACATATCATTTAATTCGAAAAAGTGGGGCTAGTTTTTAATACTCAATTCACCCCCCCCTCTTTCGTATTCGATCAATAGACTCTACATGTGTGGACTGCTATTTCGGGGATGGAGGTTGAGAAGGGGGCCAAGAAACCGGCAAATGCTTGCCACAATGCCCCCATTCGGATTTGGCATCGCTTTATGGGGTGGTCTTTGTTTGGGAGGGAGGAGTGTCATAATTTTCGGGCCGATGAGCTCTCGATTTTGGCGGCTTACTTGTTCCAAAAGCCGAATAAATTTGGAGTCAACATTGGTCACCATGTCGCTCTCCACTTTCAGAAAATTTCCAATGATCCATTTAGCCCGACCGGTATCCATGTTGGGGGAATTGTAACCAAGATTGCCCATGCTCTTTGTAAGAACGCTCTGAATGAGCGAAATTTGAGGTGTTTGGGGGGATGCTCCTTGTTGACGGAGGATTACATTACAACGAAGCTTGAGTGGGTAGTGAAGAGAGTTGAGGACGGGAAGATGTACTGGAGGATTCGAGGGGTCAATTCTATTCCCCTCCCGAATAGTGCGGCAATGAAAGTGGTTCCCGATAGTGCGCACTATCTCCTTCCCCTAGAGGAGGAGAACCCTCCACCACCACCTGAGGATAACCCGGAAGATCACTTAGCTCCAATTACCGCATTTAGGCGAGATCCCACTGCCCCCGTCACTACTTATAGGAGAGAGCAACAAGGCCCCACTTTCACTACCATGCCTTATGCGAACCCCTTTTTCCATCAACAACAATGGAGTCCTTGGCCTAATTCATCCCAACCCGAGGCATCCACTTCCACCACTCCTAGTTACCCATCTTTGGATCCTTCCTTGATCCAGTTCATGGCCGATATGACTTTGGCCTCTGAGGCGGCGGCTACGGATAGAGAGGCGTCGGCTAGGGAAAGAGAGGCGGCAGCTAAGTGGCGAGAGGAGGAGGCTAGGGAGAGAGCTCTTTTGTCACAGAGGGTGGATAGGATGTATTATGACTTGGCTCTTGGCCAATACCCTTCTTACGATAATTGGTGTAGGGAGGGGTATAGGGAGCCAGTTGGCCCACATCCGTCCTATTTCATATGTCCAGAGGGCGGGTATGACCAGGGTTCTAGGGTGTTCGGAGATTTCAATGTTCAGCATGACTACTATTCTGCACCGGTTTTTGCTCAGCCGGTCGTTGATGAGGAGGAGGTGGACCCCGAGACTGCGGCACAGAATGCCGAGTGGTTTGACAGGATGGGTCCCCGGTTCGAGATTGTGGAGGGTGGCGGCTCTGGTTCGGGAGCCAGGGATGTAGATGCGTCCTTTGCAGAGGCCGGTCATGGCCATTTTGATACTACATCCTCTGATTTCACTGGATACTCCTGAGGCCGGAAACCCATGAGTATGATCCCTTTTAATCCAAATCTTCATCATGTTTATATTTTTGCATGCATTTAGATACTTGTATTATATCTTAGTTTAGTTATCCATTTAGTTGCATCCATTTAAGCTTGCATTAGAACTTAATTTTGTAACATATCGTCACATGTTCGCCTTGCATCCATATAGCGTAGTTGCATTTTGTTTGGTGTCATTTTTAGACTTTCCCGTGGTTGGTACCCCCATGAGGGGCGTGCATTTATGCATTTTACCGCCACGACGAGACTCCGATATGACACACTAGACTTTCTTGTGGTTGGTACCCCCATGAGGGGCGTGCATTTATGCATTTTACCGCCACAACGAGACTCTAGATTAGCATATAGTTTAGCTTGCATTTACTTAGAGCATGCACCTTATATTATATCATTTTGCATTTAGTTCACCCTCTTGTATATATTGTTCATATTGTGATTATTCATCAAAAATCAAAAACCCCAAAAACAAGTTTTATTTTTCAAAATATTTAAAAACCCAAAAAATTGTTTTTTTTTCCTTTTCTTTTTTCCCTCCTTTCATATTTGAGTCACTTACTCGGGGACGAGTAAGACTTAAGTGTGGGGAGGATTTTATTTCTTTTGTATATATCGTTGATTTTTGAAAAAAGTTAAAAAATGCCTAAAAATCGAAAAATTTGAAAATTTTCCAAAAAATATATGTTAGATTAGTTTGTTTATAGTTTATTTTGTATATATTGCCGTGTGTTTCTTTTTATCTCCATCCATAGGTGCGCCCCACATCATAAGAGGCACGAAAAAGGGAAAATGAAGACGCTTTGGTGAGATCTTTCCTATTTCTCTTCTCCCTTATCTCCTTTCCTTCTTACTTGAGGACAGGATGTGTTGATGACAATGGTGTGAATTTTGTTGATTGGCGTGTGTGCCACTTGTGTGCTGTTAGGAGATAGCATTAGCTTATGTGTCATATAGTTGCATTTAGAAAAATGTTTTAATAATTGTCTTTTTGGAAAACTTGTTGAATGTGCATAGTCCCTTTTTGCTACTTTTTTATTCATAAAGTGTTCATCTTAATCGTGGAATTTTAGACGCCCTGGGTTGTGCATTTTTAGTGAGTTTTAACCCGTCTACTAATGCCGAGTCACGAGTTTGCGCTTATTCCACCTCGACAACCTCGATTGATGTGAATATCCCGATGGTAGAAAGGATTCTTAGGTGACCGTTCTTGCTATGCAACCACTCTTGATCCAATGTTCTTCCACTCTTACTCAAAAAAGGAAACAAAGCAAACAAGTTAAAAATATTGAGTCAATTATCATCTTTTCTTGGTTTCGTCGAGGAAGTGCAAAGCGGAACTTCTAGGGATTCTAGTGGGCCCAAATCTAGGGCCCCTTTCGATGCCACTACGGTGGGGATACCCCTATTGTTGGTTCCGACCGCATGTCCTTGATGGAAACCGTGTGCTTTCATGCCAAAAATTGCAAACCAAAATGCAAATCAAAAAGAAAAAAAAAAAAAGAAAGCAAAGTGTTGAAATGAAAATCTTGCAAGCAATTAGACTCAAATATCATTTTCCTTTAATCCATCTTGGATCATTCGCCTTTGTGTTGCATAGTGAGACGGGACGACCCTTGTGTCTCATTTATTTGAGAAACGTGAATTCCATATGCTATTGTGCTTAATAACGTCACGAGGATTTCATTTCCATCTTCCATTTTATCGCTTTTGACCAAACAAATAGTAGACGGGGTTCAAAATTATCATTAGACTTGCACCGCTAGGAGGCGAATACTTTTCCATGCTTTATGATATTAGTGGCTTATAAGGATCATGCATTATTTAGACGGTTTTCCTTTTAGATATTTCCGTCACATGGATGAGGCATGTGATTTTTCTTTTATTAGATGCATCTTTGTCGTGTTCTTACGTGTTTTTCATTTGGATGCGTCGAAATTTTGAGCAAGCCCCTACTTGCCTTGCAAGGAAGGTACTCTACCTCATGAGTATCTCGTTGTGAGTTGAAGGGACGGAGGAGGCCCGTTAATTGCCTACCGTCGGATATTATTAGTAGTTTAGGTAGTAGCCTTAGTATTAGTGTAGTGTTGAATAAGGGTACTTATGGGTCTCGAATCTTGTTTACTTAGTAGTTTAGGTAGTAGCCTTAGTATTAGTGTAGTGCATTGTGATAAGCATTTAATTAGTCACATTTTTCCTCTCATTTTCGTCCCCATTTTGGTCCGTTTACACGGATATGCGTGTCTTTAATTGCATTTTGCTTCCCGATTTCCCGCGCTATGAATGTCGATCTCAACTTGCAGGAATTAAGGCGGAAACGAAGAAATCGGTGCATAAAAGACCTTGCATGAGTCGGGATTCGAAGATGAGAAGAAGAATGAGGAAAAGAGTCTCCAGGTGGCGCAAGCCGGTCCTCAGACCGGCGGCCGGCCCACCGGCTCAGAACACACCCCCACAAATGAAAGATGATGAGAAGGTGAAGAAAAGGCCCAGGTAGTGCCGGCCGGTCGACCGGCGGCCGGTCGACTACCCGGCCTGTGCAACAACAGTAGGCAAATGAGAAGCATTATGTGCTCCAGGCCGGTATGAGGCCGGCGGCCGGCCAGGACCCCCACTCTTCACATTTAGAAGAATTTTGAAGCCGTGAAAATTGGAGACACTGATCTGCTCCCGGCCGGTCAGAGGGCCGGCGGCCGGTCGACCGGCCAGGAACACAACTCCGCATTTTCGCCTTCTCTTCTAATTTATTTCTTAATTTTCGAGATACCTATATATACCCTCCCCCTAATATTTTGTAAGCATCTTTTCATTATCTCTTAGCACAAAACCCTAGATAATTTGTAACCTCTATTAAGCACTAATTACTCTCTTAATCGTTCCCTAATTTAACTTAATTTCTCATTTCAAGTTGTTAGATCTAGTCTTTCCTAGTAGAATTATCATAGTTTTGGGTTTGTATTTAGGATTTTGGGGTGAAGACATTCTCCCTATTCACTAATACAAGCTTGTTGGTATAAATTTCTCATCTTTTTGTTATTTATGCAATTTATTTTCATTTCTAGTTTATTGTTTATCATTTGATTGTTATTATTATTCACTTCCTTAGCACTATGTTCATTTCACTTTTCCTTGCCTTTACTTGTTTGATTTCCCTTAGCATGAGTGAGTAGTTCCCTTCTAGGGTTTAGGGGGAGCCTAAGGGAGGATTATGTGGGATATTTAGTTGGGTAATTAGTATATTTGTGGTAATAATTTGGGTATTACCCATATGCGCACTAAGTGTTTGATGAAATGTGTAAACGAAAGTTGCCCATTTTATCAAGCATGGTTTGATTATTTCTTAAGCGACGGTGGTAGAAATGATTAGACTAGTGTTTATATGGGTGATTTGAGACAAATGCGATGGCTTTGTTGATGATTATTAATTGTTGAGACATTAGCAATTAATCCTACTCGAATTTGTTACCCATTTGCTAATTACCCGACTAGCCCATAAGTCCCCCTAAGGTGAACCCTTCACCTTAGTTTTCCCTTAATTCTCTTTACCTTGTTATTTAGCGATTACTTGCATTTCCAAGTTTTTAGTTTGTTTTCCAATCCAACCTTTGTTAGGCTAGAATAGGACGCGATCGAACTTGTAGTTGACCCCTCCATCCTCGTGGATTCGACCCCTTTATACTACTTTTATCGGGTTATTTTTGATGTTTGTTTTGACGACGGAACCCTCATCACATTGAAACTGTTTTGGAGAGCTGTATGTATAGCAGTAGGATTGCAAAAGAAATAAAGAAATCAGTTATGAAAGTTGTGTTGGTTTAGTAAAAAGAGTAGTCAGTATAGAGGGCCACAAAAGTCAATTTCGTAAACTGTATCAAGGGAAATTGAAGCTATTTAAAACCACGAAAAATAGTTTGGAAAAAATAAAAGGAGGCCAGGGCCTGCACCGCAGGTGCATCGAACCACGAGCCCGAGCCCAAGCCCGACCATGCCCGGCGTGGCGTGACGTGGCCTAAACTAGACCCATAGTTTTGCACAAAATGTCTAGTCACAAGTTCAAACAAAAGAGGGAAAGAATATATTATAAACCCCAAAAACTTGTCATATTTTTTCCATGTGGGATCTTAAGAAAATATGATATAGTGTCATTTCACCCTACTTTTCCATCCTTATTCACCCCGTTTTGCTTGCCTTTGACGCTCCTTACGAACGATTTTGCGTGTTTTACCTTCCTCTAGCACATTTCTTGTCTTTATCTTGTTTTTGGAGGTAAACCGTCACTTGGGGCGGATTCTACCTAGTTTTAATCAACAATGAAGAAGCTAGATCACACGGAGGGCCCACAACACACCTTAGGGGTCCTACATACCCTTGGGGGCCCCACTTGACGTATCCGAGTCATCCCGAGTCAAGGCAAGCCAAACCGAGAGAGGTTGACAAAGTTATTTGAAGGAACAAAGGAGGAAAGGCCAATTCACGACCGTGACTTTTGGTTCACGTCCGTGAAGTGACTTCCCAAGAGGAGGAAAATCGAGCCAGCCAAGTCACGGCCTTGACTTGCATCTCACGGTCGTGACTCGACCACTAAAGTTACACCGGCTATTGTTCACCATCTCACGACCGTGACTTGCAGCTCACGGTCGTGAAACCCCAGTCACGGTCGTGAGACACTAGTCACGCCCGTGACTCTGTCAGTCCACTTAGCTTTTCGAAGCCCATCTCTCCTCTCTTTTTGGAACCTATATATAACCCACTTTGTAATATTTTAGGCACGAAACCCTAAATCTGAAACTCCTCATATAATTAGTGTTACTCTTTCTTTAATCCTCCTTGTTTAAGCTTATTAGTGAGTTAATTAGCAAATTGAGTTAGTTTTAGTGATTGAACTTGGGTTTATTTGTGAAAATTGGTGACTCAATCTTTGTAATTGGATCAAAGTTCTCATCTTTTGCATCATTTTATATCAAGTTGGTATATTTCCTCTTCCAATCTCATTTATTGCTAAGTTTTCATCTTAATGCTTGTTTTGTTTATTCATTATCAAGTAATTATGTTAAAGTTTGTTACTTTCTTATTGCAATCTCTAATTATCATTGAAACCAACATGAATATGTGTGAGTAGTAGTCTTACTAGGGTATGAGGAAGCATGGGTTAATGTAAAGGTTGTTGGTTGTAATTATTGATTAGCTGCTTGGTTTCCAACTCTTGCTTATAACATGTTTGATGAAATGCTTGTTTACTACTTGCATAAATCTTTCTTCTTGTTTGTGATTGTCATACGATCGTAAGCCTTGGCTATCCCTAGAACCGCAGCCTTGGCTATCCCTAGAACCGCTTTAGTTGGCGTAACGGACCTAATTTATGCGATTGCTACCTAGATACGGTGTGGGAAGGAATTGTTAGACCAAAAGACTCAATTTACCATTCCTAGACTAAGCAACCTTTCGATTGTTAGAACCGATTTCCCAACCTGACTCTTGCTACCCACATGAACCCACTCACCCTAGTTATTTCCTTCATTGATAAATTCTCAACCTTCTTACCTTAGACTCTTCTTTGTTTGTTGCTTTTAATAGTTTTTCATTATTGTTATTTAGTGTTAGCCAAAAACCCAAACCCAATTACTTGTGACTTGCAAAACTCTTTAGTAGACTTCTAGATCGACTTTGAACATTTAACCGTCCCTGAGATCGACACTCTTACTCTACCTCTATTAATTTCTACATCAAAATACTTTAGAGCCATTTATCCAACAATCCCCCACAATGGCGAAAAAAAAGACAAAGAAAGGAAACTTGAGGAAACTTTTGACAACGGGGATTTAGCGTTAAGATATTGGTGTCTTGTGGACTTTAACAACCACCTAGTAACATACAACTCTTCTCAAATCGCCGTCTTAGGTGGATTGAAGCTTTAACCTTCAGATGAAGCTGATGAGAGACAACTTGTGTACTTACTTAATCCCATGTTAGGGCTAGAACTCGCATCGTCCATGAACTCATCATGGACACAAGAAGATGTGAATATTTTTACTTAGTCTTGCCAAGCGCCCATAATACAGTTCCTAGTATTTCATGGATGCATCTAAAGGTCCAAATTCTAGTGAACCTCATGGGGTTAGGGCAAAAAAACCTCACATTCACATATGTGAGTTCATTAAGTTGATTGTCGCAAATCAGGTTTGATTGTCGCAAACCATCTATATGGATTATGAACTCATTAAGAGCTAAAGCTCATCCTTCCATAGTTGACAATTAAATTCACAAGTACACAAACGTACATAAAATAAATAGTGCATCACTTTTATTAATGGTAATGGTAGTAGTATTTCAACTCGGGTTCATCCTGACTTAGTTTGACCAGTTGAACTTGGATTGACTACTAAAACATGTATCCATCGCAATTCACTCCTTTACAGGCTTTAAGCCGATTCCCAGTGTTGACTCCACCACTAACTTTCTGCAGAGGCCTTTAGTGAGAAGATTCGCAATATTCCTCTCTAATCGTACGTATGCCAGTGAGATCACATTATCTCCTGATCAAATTTATCACAATTCCATGTCTTAAACGAATATGTCTTTTCTTTCCATTATAAGCTTGATTGTTTGCTACTCCAATTGCAGCTTGCAAATCACAATGCATGGATACTGATGGAGTCAGTTTCCCCCATAATGGAATATCTGCCTACATGCTTCCTTCCCATTCATCATCTTCTCCTACCAAAGGTAAATTAATAAACTCAGATTTCATGGTAGATTTAGCAAGACAAGTTTGTTTACATGACTTCCACGAGATTGCCCCACTAGCTAAACTTAACACAAAACCTCTAGTTGAGTGAATGTCATCATTACTAGAACACCAGACGCCCAATTAGCATCACAATACCCTTCTAGCACGCTGGGTGGCATCTGATAGTGTAGGCCCCCGTCATTTGTGCCTCTCGAGTATCTTAGTAAACGAATTAAAACTTTCCAATAATCGTTACCAAGAGTATGAGAACCGACTCAATCTACTAACACTGTAAGAGTGTAAGCAATGTCAGGTCTAGTGCAATTCATTAAAAACATCAATCTCTCAATTATTCTAGCATACTCCTCTTGGGAAACACTATTACCGGAATTTTTGCACAGGTGGACACCAGAGTCATAAGGTGTATGTAATGGCACACAATCATATTGATTAAGTTTTCTTAGATTTTTCTCAACATAGTGAGATTGACTTAAACACACACCATTTGGAGTCCAAGTAACCTTGATTCCAAAAGTAACATCAGCCTCCCCAAGTCTTTCATGTCAAAGCGAGAGTTGAAGAATTCTTTGATAACATTAACAACATCTATATTCATACAAAAAATGAGCATATCATCTACATATAAGCATATTATCGCACATCAATTTTTGTCATACTTAGAATAAACACATGCATAAGAATAAATTACCACAAAACAATCAGATGTTATAGTCTTATCAAATTCGTCATACCACTATTTTGGTGCTTGTTTCAAGGCATACAAAGATCTGATTAGTGTACACACTTTGTCTTCCTGTTCGGGAACCACATATCCCTCAGGTTGACTCATGTAAATATCTTCATGCAAATCATCATTTAAAAATGCAGTTTTAACATCCATTTGTTGTAGAACAAGATTAGGAATAGATGATAGTAGCCACCTTAGTCACATGTGAATAAGTGTAAGAAAAATTTATACCTTTGGTTTGCCGATTTCCACAAACTACTAATATGGCTTTGTATTTGTCAATGGTACCATTAGATTTCAATTTATTTTTTAACACCCATTTATTACCCAAAGGTTTGGACCCTCTAGATAGATCAGTCAGAATCCAAGTGTAATTGCTCAAACATTACAAGAGAAAGCGCCATTGGCGACGAACAATTTTTCGCAAATCCTATAAATCCGTCGCTAAAACGTAATTTGCGACGGATTGCATTCGTGCCAGATTTTCGTCGCAGAACAAAACCTTACGACGCTTTTTCCATCGCAAAAAGTACTTGCGTCGAGCTGTCCATCGCTAACATTATCTGCGACGGAAGTTCATTGACCTCGAAGTCAAAGTCAAACTCAACCTTTGCGACGGAATTTGTGTCGCAAATATTTCTTTCTGCGACGTAATGTCCGTCACAAGTGACTTTTCTACGGACTTTCTATGGGATGTTGACCTCCAGAAAGTCAACATTTGCGACCAATTTCCATTGAAACTGGAAATTCCGTCGTAAATACCCCAATGCATTTTGCATAATGCATTGGTTTCCTACATCCCATATACGCAGCAAAATGGCCAAAAAACCTGCAAAACGGCAGGTAATTTGCAACATAAAATAGACACATACCAAAATTTCTATCAATGGCTTGATTTTATATCATAAATTTCATGTTTTAAACCTTAAGGTTTTAAAATAGAGTTAGGTTACATAATAACTATTCGAATAATCACTCAACCACACGAAGTGAATGAGGTGAAAAGAGTGAATGAGGTGGGCATAACATTGTCGCCACCATTATCATCAAAGTCATCTCGACTCTGAAAAGGACCTCCAGGATTGCAGCCTAGAGTAAAATTTCTCCCAAATTGACTCAACTACTCCTCTATGGCTGCAACCCTTTTATCGTGCTCGTCGCGTTGTTGCCTAAGGTAGCATTCTCCTTTGCTAACCTAGTAGCGAAACATGGGGTGTACCAAGTCGAAACAGAGGTACTAAGAGAGTGCCTATGATGCTCAAACAAACTATCTGCCGCTGGTTCCAATCCGTACAATCTTTCAGCCATCTCTAGTCTATTCATAATAAATCTCATTTTTTTCGATGTCTTCGACTCCTTGACTTTGAAGCTCAGATTTCTTTGACATGATCTTAGTCTACATCATAAACAAGCAAACAATTAGGAATAATCATTTAAATAGTTGATAGGCTATCACACACCTAATCAAAGATAAATACCCTATACACAAATTTAATAGGGGTCGAACACAAGGAGACGGGAGTTGCTATACAAGTTGTTATGGGGTGAATTCTATCAACATCGGTTATCGATTGGTTTGGTTGGGTTTATGAAACAATAATAATAATAATAATAAAGGAAGAGTCTAGGGAGGTCGGGTCACACATGCAAATTATGTAAATGCTCAAGTCAAACTAGGAAATTGATAATAACGATAATTGTTTCGGCTAAAGACACCCACCTCTCGGTAATAGTGTCAACCATAGATCGGGTCCTAACGAACTCTCGCTTTGGCTAGGTCGATCTACTAACACACGCTTAGTCTAATTCAATTCTGTGCCTCTCGACTTATAGAAAGAATTAACAAATTTAATCAAGGATTGTGATCAATAATCAAAGACTAACAATACAATGCAAGCATGTGATAGAAACAACTATTTGATATCATAACATCTCATTTCAACAATTGCAAATATTATTTATGCATTGCTTCCCTAATTTCCTAGACAAAGTAACTACTCTTGCATAATCATAACTAATCTAGTAACAAATGATAAAGTAAACTAGATAACTAACTAATAATGGAAATGACAAAGGAAATAACAAAACAATACAAGAAATAGAATTACCTCAACAAAGGAAATAAAACTTGGAATTGAAGAACACAATGGAACCAAATAACTTGCAAATGAACTTGTAATATAAATTGAAATACTGAAAGGAATTATTTGTAACAACTAATGGAAACTAAACTATTCTAAACCTAATCTAATGACTAATGATATTATGTAAAAAAGTGTTTTTAGAGTGTGGAATGATGTACAAGCTAAGATGATAAAAAAGGTGCCCTAAAGTGTTGAAGTCCCTCTCCTTTATATAGGGAGAGGGACTTGAAACGTATGCATTCACAGAACCCAAACCCCGATCGGGGAATGGGAACCCCGATCGGGGTTTCACTAATCCAGGTACATTTTCTTAATGACTCAATTAAATGCTTGAGGAATCCTATGATACGCCTTTAAGCTCCTTAATTCTTTGGTTAATTGCATAGTTTGGCATCCCATGAGCATCCCTATGTTGAGTTGTGGACTCCTTAGCTTGGGCTCCATTTTGGTTTCTCATTTGTACACCAAACCATTTCACAAATCTTCATGCTTGGGCTTGTCATTTCTCATAGTACCTTTCATGGTCCATCTTGCTTCCATTTTAGCTTAGTGAACTTTGATGCTTGCTAATGTGCTAGAAAAAAGCTTGTAAATGCTTAGATTCCTACAAAATGTAACAAACACAAGCAATACACCTAGAATACGTAATTAGCTCACAAATATACTAAACAAAGTATAATAATCAAATGGAGTCATCAATAGTTAAGATAATTAAATAATATAAGTGATAAAAATAATTTAACTAAATAAATAATAACTAACTTACGAAGAGGTCAACATGTTTTTTTTATAATCATCCACGAACGCCGTGCTTCTTTGTCTTGTCTAAGACCTTCACGGCGGATGGGATATTAGATTTATCTTTCCCGACCTATAATTTAGATACTTGCAAATATATATAGAAATATTAACTTATAATTAATTAAATAACAAAAAAAGAAATAAAAGAAAAAATTTACCATTTCATCCATGAGTGTTAAGATGTTTTTTCTACCTATTATGTGAGTAAGCAACGCCTTTCCCTTCTCTTCACTTCCTGACTTACATTTAGTCGAGGCTTTTTCGGATCTAACATTGAAGTTAGGATCTTCGACATGCCTCATCTTAAGCCTATCCGAATAAGTCCAAACAAATCCACTTCAGCCTGTGTTCCTCGTCTTCTTTTTGGCTAGCTCGGTAAACCATTTGACGTAAGCGTGTCTTTAGGGCAGATTCCCAAGCTTTCTTTACCGTCTCCTTATGGTAGGGCTCGAAGGTAACCCTTTGCTATTAAGATTAAAAAATAAAGTTAGAAAAACATGAAGTCAGAAAACATAAAGATAAAAGGTAGAGTCAACAGATTTCATGGCTTCCTTGTTTATGGCCTGCAACCAGAATCCAAGTATTATTGTTCATATATAATAGAATCAGCCAACAAAAAGATAAAAGGTAGATCAGTCAGAATCCAAGTATTATTGCTCTTATATAATATAATCAATTTCACTGTTTATGGCCTCCAACCAAGGTAGAGTCAACAGATGTCATGGCTTCCTTGTAGTTTCTGGGGTCCTCTTCTAATATGAAAGCACACACGTCATATTCATTTAATGAACCATGTTGTGAAAGCAAAGAAGTGACGAAATTTGGTCCAAAACTAGTTTGAGTTTTAACACGTTTACCTCTTATAGGTTCCACATTTTCATTTGCAGTATCAGCATTAGCCAAAGAAGAAGTAGAAGTAGATACAACAGATAAACGAGAATTCACTTTCATTATTGGAAATATCTGGATTCTGTAATATAATCAGACCAAAACCAGAAGAATCTTTCAAAATCAAACGGTATGCCGCGCTATTGCAGCATGGCTAAAAAAAATTCCATCCACGGTCTTAGGTCCATTTTAGTCCTTAAATAATCTGGAATCCCATTTTTTCCCAAACACCCCACACCTTTAAGATAGTTCAAGTTTGGTGCATAACCCTTTCATAATTCGTAAGGAGTCTTACCTTTTTTCTTGTGTGGCACACGATTAAAAACATGACAAGCATACAAGATAGCTTTACCCCACATGTTATTAGGCAAACCAGAACTGATTAATATAGCATTCATCATATTTTTGAGAGATCTATTTTTTCTCTCGGCAATACCATTTTTTTGAGGTGAGTAAGGAGTGTTATACTCATGAATAATACCATTCAACTCGCAAAAGTTTTTTAGTGGATGACCATCATACTCTCCACCTCTATCTGATCTATTTCTTTTAACTTTACGATCTAGTGGATTTTCAACCTCAGCTTTGTAAATCAGAAATTTATCCCCAGATTCATCTTTTAAAATAAACTTTTATATATCTAGAAAAATCATCAACAAAAGTAATATAGTAATGCTTGCCACCTTTACTCATTGTGCTTTTAAAGTCTCTTAAATCAGAATGAATAAGTTCAAGAAGGGAGGTAGAACGTTCCACCCATTTATTAAACGTTGTTTTAGCATGTTTGGCCTCAACACATATTTCACATTTTTTGTCAAAACAATTGTTACCCCAGTTCGGAATCAGATTATGTTGTTTCAGCCTTTTAATCGAGGCAACATTCAAATGTCCAAATCTAGCATGCCACAAAGAAACAGACTCAACAATATAAGAAAAACTAGAATTATTATTAATAGTCTCAAGGTCCAATACAAATAAACCACAGTTACAAAATCTTCTCCAACAAAACTTCCATTCCAAGTGAGTACAAGTAAGTTTGTGAGTCTTCGGATATCAAGCACATGCAACACATTGTTCATTTCAAGAGTCTTTCTAGAAGTAAGTTTGATAATCACTTTCGCTTTACCCTGGACTTTGACGGTGCTAGAATTACCCATAAAAACACATTCACCTACAGACACTTCTAGATAATCTTTGAACATGTCTTTACTGGAGCATATGTGTCTTCTTGCTCATCCTCTATCAATGACCCATTAAGACAAATTACTAATAAGATTAATTACATACATGACGGCATCAATCACATCATTAGAGTCAACCAAATTCGATTGAGATTTAACATGTTTACGCTTCCCACTTGGAGAGAAACCAGGGACGAAGCTCAAGCTAGGACATTAGAGCCATGGCCTGGGCGGCCCAAAAATAAGCTCTGTAAATTTCCTAAAAAAAGATAACATCTTAAATAAATACTATTCCCTCCGTCCCAGTCATTTGTTTACCATTTTCATTTTATAGTGTCTCATTCATTTGTTTACCTTTCTAAATTGAGAATGTTTTCTATGAGTAATTTGAAGTCTCAATGGGACTATTATCCACTTGTCATCCACCAAGTACCACCACAAGTGGTCCACTACCATTTTCTTAATAATTGTGCCAAAAGCAAAGGTAAACAAGATCGGGACGGAGGGAGTAATAGTTACTGCTCACCTGTTACGTAAATCAAGGCTTTTAATATTCCACAATTATTGCTTACCCTTATTTATGACTCTCATATTTACTGCCTAATTAGTAAACGTCAAATTCTTTCCTCAATTTCTACGTGAGACTTACCTTTATAATTCACTCCAAATCTCTCCATTTAATACCTTCAATTTCATATGAAAATGAATAATAAGGTCGAATACTAAACTTTGAATGATAAATTTTGAAATATCCATCGATGCATTATCGAGTGATCGATGGCTATGTCAAAAGTGTTAAATTATTAGTCTGTAGTTGAAGGTAATCTTCAATTATCAATTATATTAATTTTTTGTTGTTTTGTGTTCAAATCTTGTTGTTTTAACATTTGTCTTACATTTGATGTTCAAACATATAGATAACAACTCTCTAGTTGAAATTATAGAACTATAGAAAATATATAAAATATAAGGCGCTCTATATAATATTAAGACTCGTGATGATACAAATTGTTCACAAAAAGTTGGTTTTATTTGATTTTTTGATTATATTAATTATTTTCAACTGTAGTTAAATCTATGTTGATACTATTTGTATTGATACTTATGAGTGTATAGAATTTATTGTGTATTTAATTTTAATTTTTAAATAAATTTTTCCAAAATCTTAACTATAATAAATATTATAAAACTTTCGGCCGGGGTGAGATCTAGACCTAGCTTCGTCCCTGAGAGAAATCTTCCGGACAAAATTTTGATGAAGGACTCGACTTACTACAAGTAAGACAATCACCTTTAAACTCTCTACTAAAAACCTTTTTCAAAGTCCCACTGTTTCTAGTTCTATGAACTTGATTTGGACTCTTAGAAAAACGTTTTGGACCTTTTGAAAATTTCCTTTTTTACTCAACCAAATTTGCATCTGAAGAAGAATATTCAGCAGATTTACATTTTGTTTGAATCCTGTTTTGTTTTTCAATTTTGATATAAGAAACCAATTCCAAAAAAGAGTAAATCTTTTCGGTTTATGCTTTATGTTGTGAACATAATTTTGCCAAGATGAGGGTAATTTGTCAAGAAAACAGTTTGCTCGAAAAATGTCACATATTTTCTTTTTTCTTAAGCAAAAATTTCAGCACAAAGATTTTCATACTTCAGTACTTGATGCAAAACAGGTTTATAAACAGACATTTTAAAACTCAACCAACGACTACAAGCATATTTTTTAGTTCCAAAATTATCAGTACCATACTTGGTTCTTTTGCATATTGACACTTGCTATAAATCTGAAAAAGAGCAAAAGTCATATAATGCAGTAACATTTCTCTACAAGTTTTTATTGCCCTTAACATAATCCCCACCAGAATTTTCAGGTGCAACGGAATCAGTAGGTGCGTAATCTACTCCAATTTGACCCAAAAAAAAATTCCATCTTATCATGCCACATTCTTAGTTTCTACCATTGAACGGCGCCAATTTTAACAGGTCAGGAATAATAGGAGTAAGCAAGAGTAGAAATAGTAACACCGTTAAGAGGAACACCATTCACGATGTAAACAATATTTGACTTTTGGTTGTTATGCAAGAACTGTAAATAATAAGTAGAGGAATGATCTTATCTGAGCAAGAAAGATTGTGATGTGACTTGAGGTCACTGTCCTAACGTCAAATATGTCCCGTCTACTACACACGGACTCGTCGGAATTCGACCCCAAGGATTAACTACGAAATCAGTTGTGAAATTGTGATTGTTTAGTAAAAAGAGTAGTCAGTATAGAAGACAACAAAACTCAATTTTGTAGACTGTATTAATCCATCTAGAAATTGAACCCATTTAAAACCAGAAAAATAGTTTGAAAAAAATAAAAGGAGGTCAGGGCTTGCAGTGCAGCTGCATTCCTACGAACCTCGAGCCTGAGCCTGACGTGGCATGGTTAGGCGAGTTGCGCGCACTCGTGTGGCCTAAACTAGACCCATAGTTATTCTCGACAAAATGTCTAGTCACAAGTTCAAACAAGCGAGGGAAATAATATATTATATATACTAATAATCGAACTTTTCATTATATTTGTTACGTCTTTATAAAAATATTATTTGATGATTATATTATTTTAGTTGAACTTTGTTAATCTTATTATTAGACAATTTTTTTATTCTCATTCCATTTTAGTTTAACTTTAATTTTTTTTTAATTTTGGATTAATCCATTAAAATAAATCTTAATTGTTATATATTTTTTAAACAAAATTGCCTTTTTTTTTTTTTTTTTTTTTTTTTTCATATTGATAAATAAAACCATAATTAATAAAAACGTAAGAACTTCATCTTGTAAAATTTACGTTTTAAAATTTCCTTTTTCTATAAATATTTTTATCTTGATTTTAAGAAAGTTAAATTAAAAGATTAGTTACTTAATTTTTATAACAACCTTTTTTTTTAAAATGTTATTTAAATTCATATATTGCCCTTTTTTAAAGATTTTGTTAGCTTAATTTGAGGAAGATATTTCGAAAATTTTATCTTTTGGTTAATAGTTTTAGACATGAGATATTCCATAAATATTTAGGAGTAAAATTAAAAAATAATCAACCGTAAAAGTTACAAAAAAGAAAGAAAAGAAAAGGCAAACGTATAATAAAAAAGCTACAACACCATTTTAATAAAGAAACGCTTAGAATAAATGGACTTTGATCTTCATATGATTCAGGAAGAAGATGATGGTCAATTCATTATTGTCGAAGTAAAGACGTTAGCCTTGACGATATTGTCAACGATGTCGTTGTTAATGATGAATTGATGATGTATAGTAACCAAGTAGACATATAGAGGGAGAGTTCAACAAGATAACAACAGATAAAATAAGTCACTTTATTTGGAACTTCGAAGTAATTTTAGGACAAAATGTACCTTAAGTGAGTAGTTTTAGGAATCTTTTTAAAAGTGAGTGATTTTAAAAAACTTGAATTGAAAAGGGAGTAATCTTAATTTACTCTTATTAAAAGAATTAACTTTTTACGGATCGGAGTACGCGAGAGTTTGATACCGATTACTGACGCTCAATACTGCAGAGTATTTGATAACGTCCTCATATCCCTTATTTACTAAAGCGATAACAAATGGAGCATAGTAGTTGATCCTCACTAATAAAAGAGTGATGTGTCAGTACCACGTCTCTTCTTAGAAAAGATAACTTTAATTTCTACATGGAAACCAATAGTATAAATCTTTGTTTTGTATAAAAATGATTTAAGTCAAATGATATTTTTATGGAAAATGAGATGGCGCCACCGGGTGGTACTCAATTTGAGTACCACCCGGGGTATAATTGTATTTTCGCTAATGATTTTTCATTCCCTTCCACTAATTTTTGATTTATAAACAAATTAGTGGTTAAGGGTAGTTTAGGAAGTTTAAGCTTTATAATTAATAACAATAATTTTGTTTTTAGAATAACTGAAAGATTTTCCACGCCAAACTTTTAGGGTGTTTTCAGATTGGCAAATTTGTTAACAATAATGAAGATATTAATATTTTTTTCTTTAATCAAAAGCATAAGCAAAATTAGTATTCCCTTAATTCACAATAACAATGTTTGTTTAGTGGGAAATTGGGAAATTATCATGGTTTTAGCAGTAGTCATACATGTATGTTGATGTGATATTGTGATGAAGCCGTTGTTTTAATAACTTGGGTCAATTGATTTTTCCTCGACCTTCGTCAAGGTTTGTGTGCATTATACTTAACCCGTCTCTTCGAAAGATGTAAAACGAAGTAGATGAAGAGCACGATATAACTTGAAAAACGTAATTATCGACAATGAAGATAATGTAGAAACGTAATTATCGACGATGAAGATAATGTAGTGTTAATTGGGTTAGTATTAAATATATTATTTTGATGTAAACTATTATTGATAATAAGATTATTAGGTTACTTAAGAGTTTAATTTTAATTTAAATAAGATTACATAAAAAATTACATATCTAACCTTAAAATTTTGGCGCTAAAATGAAAACTTAACATTTTATTTATTATTTTATTTTTTCTTATATTATGGTGGCGCCGAGATTCGGTACCACCCGGTGGCGCCCTATCGCCATCCTATTTTTATTACACAATTTATAAGGGCGTAACACTAAGTATATTCCTTAATACCAATTTCTCACTTTATATATTGCACTAGACTCATCTCAACAACAAAAATTGTACGAGTAACATATTAACCAGGTCAGTGCCTCAGTGGAAAGGAAAATGTATATCGATGTATCGATCATCCTAGAAATAAAATTAGCTTGTCGGTCCATTTACACAGATGTCACTTGAAAAAAGAACCTGACAAACAAACAAAGTGGAGTTTATTGCATGAACATTTACACATTGCATATGCGGCGGAAGAAAACCACAAAAAACCTGACGCCGTGAACACTCGTCATATATTCTCATGCATGCACCAACACGTCAATCTTACACTCTTACTACTCAAAACACTCGTCCTACTGCATGTCTACCTTCGCACCAACTGTACCTTCACTTCTACCATCATTCTCCCTATATAAACTAACTCCCTCATTGCAAATCAACATTCACTCAAACACAACTTCATCTACAAAAAAACAGTAATAATAAGTTTGTTTTATAATGGGGAAGCTACCTTTAGTAGTATTGTTACTTGTTTCAGTGTTCCTAACTTCAACGTTGGCTATCCGGTACACTAACCCGGATCCGCGACACCAAACTACGAGTAAGTATGAGGAGTGTCGACGTGATTGTCAGCGTCAAGGGCAACGGGGCCAAGGAGAGGAGTGGCAGTGCCAGAGGAGGTGTCAGGAGAAGTTCCCGGGTCAAAGCCGTGATGGTTACTTGGTGAGTGAAGAGGATGGTAATGAGAGTGACCAACAATGTCAAATTAGATGTTTGATGCAAGGTGGTCAACCACATGTTTGCCAAAGGAGGTGTCAGCAGAGTGGCCGGTACGACGAGGAGGACGACAACCAGGGTCGGTATGATCCCGAGTTGTCTAGGAAATGCGAACGAGAGTGCCGTGGGAAGGGATATGAGTGCCAAAGGAGGTGCCAGCAGCAGGGAGGGCGGTTTGATGAGGAGGACAACCAAGGTCGATATGATCCTGAGTTGTCTAGAAAATGCGAAAGAGAGTGCCGTGGGAAGGGATATGAGTGCCAAAGAAGGTGCCAACAAGGAGGGCGTTTTGAAGAGGAGGACAACCAGGGTCGATTTGAGCGCGAGTTGGAGAAATGCGAACGACGCTGCCGTGGGAAGGGATATTATGAGTGCATAAGAAAGTGCCGGCACGGAGGGCGGTTTGAAGAGGACAACCAGGGTCGATTTGATCCCGAGTTGTCTAGGAAATGCGAACGAGAGTGCCGTGGGAAAGGATATGAGTGCCAAAGAAGGTGCCAACAAGGAGGGCGTTTTGAAGAGGACAACCAGGGTCGATTTGATCCTGAGTTGTCTAGGAAATGCGAACGAGAGTGCCGTGGAAAGGGATTTGAGTGCCAAAGGAGGTGTCAAAAAGAAGGACGTTTCGATGAGGAGGACAATCAAGGTCGCTTCGATCCCAAGACATCTAGGAAATGCCAACGTGAGTGCCGTGGAAAGGGATATGAGTGCCAAAGGAGGTGTCAAGAAGAAGGACGTTTTGATGAGGAGGAAGACAACCAAGGTCGCTTCGATCCCAAGACATCTAGGAAATGCCAACGTGAGTGTCGTGGAAAGGGATATGAGTGCCAAAGGAGGTGTCAAGAGGAAGGACGTTTTGAGGAGGAAGACAACCAAGGTCGCTTTGATCCTGAGACCTCTAGGAAATGCCAGAGAGAGTGCCGTGGAAAGGGATATGCGTGCCAAATGAGGTGCCAGCAAGAAGGTCGTTTTGAGGAGGAAGACAGCCAAGATCGCTTTGATCCTGAGACCTCCAGGAAATGCCAGCGAGAGTGCCGTGGAAAGGGATATGCCTGCCAAATGAGGTGCCAACAAGGTGGCCGTTTTGAGGAGGAAGACAACCAAGGCCGCTATGATCCCGAGATGTCTCAGAAATGCCAGCGAATGTGTCGTGGAAAAGGGTACAAATGCCAAAGGAGATGCCAAAAAGGAGGCCGTTTTGAGGAGGAAGACAACCAAGGTCACATGGATATGGAACGTTTCGCCAAGTGCCAAGAACGGTGCCTAGAGAAAGGTGGAGGAGCTGAATGTTTAAGCAAGTGTGTTAGAGAGAGCCAACAAGGAGGCCGTTTCGAGGGCGAAGACAACCAAGGTCACATGGATATGGAACGTTTTGCCAAGTGCCAAGAAAGGTGCCTGGAGAAAGGTGGAGGAGCCGAATGTTTAAGCAAGTGTGTTAGGGAGAGCCAAGGCCGCCAAGGGTACGGCGGTGGAATGTCTCCCAAGCCCTCCTTAGTAGCTTCCCTTTTGGAGCTCACTCGCTTGTTCGACTAAGTTGTCGTCATCGTCGTACGCAAGGTTGATTGCTAGACGGTTTGTGTTATGATGAATAAAGTTTGAGAAACTCTGGTCGGAAGAGTGATGTTGATGACTTTCACCTTCCTAAGCTACTAGTTCTTTTTGTCTTCTTTGCTTTCTGTACTGTATTAGGTTTTCTTTAGCTATGTAAGTCGTTGAGTCTGTTGATGAGTGTGTTAAACACCCGTTTTATAAATAAAATAAGACTAATAATTTCACCATTAATAGTTTTGGTTTGCACTTTGCACATGATTATGGGTTGAAATACTTTGCAATTTGCTTAATGTGATATATGTCGCTTGTCATAAAATTTAAAATGGTATTCCTCTGAATTGTTTTACTCCGTACATGCTATTAAAATCTTATATTAGCCATGAATCAGTTCAAGTTCAAGTTCTGACATAGTATTTCAATCGATTAAGACAACGAAAATGACATGATTACTGTTTCCAAGCTTCTTAAATTTTTATAAAAACGGTTACTCGTATGAATTAGGGGTTACTTAGCAGTTAGCATTGTGAGCATTGTCTCTTACCTCTGAAATTTTCTCCATTTCTTACATCGGGTCTTAATTACTGAGTATTTGTTTACATTTAATTTTGCTACTATGTTTACATTTACTTTTGCTACTATGATTAAGAAGGGGGAGGAAACTATTTATGGATGGTGATAGTGGATAACAAGTCGTTTTCCTTTGATTCTTTCTTTATTTGGACTCTTAATGTGTGCCCTTAGGGCACACGTTAGAAAAACCGTTTAATTATAGGATCAAATTATACATTAAAAACATACCCAATATAAAAAGTTAAACAGATAAATAACGAGTTAACCCTAACTAAGACAAGGGACTTAACTTTACCTTTTTTTCCAACAAGGACCGGCACTTTTTTTTTTCAGATTATGACTCTTGTCTATTTCCGTCGCATGAAACTCAGGTTAGCTAACAATTTACTTCCTTCCAACAAGATATGTGGGTTCCATAATCCCAAAGTTAAAAGATAAATTTATTCTAGTGTGTTATTTCAAGCAATATAACATATCAAAATTATTAAGCTAGTACAAAAAAGATCCATTTGAAAAATTCGACTTGGCCAAACTGATTTATTTTAAGGTTATATTTTTTTTGGCTTAATTATTTATTAATTTTTGATAAAAACACCCACTTATAAAGAACAATTTGTCTCTCTTAATAAGACGATATACGTCTTTGGATTAATAATTAGTCTCTCTTAATACAGATATACCAGTCTTAAGAGTAAAACGAGTGAAATAATACCCCACTTCCATAGATAGGACACAACTTTTTGCTAATATCTTGGGAATTTATTTTTGTCTTATCTATATTATTTGGCACGTCTTAAATTGTAGACGTATACTATCCATCTTAAATAAGAACTTGTGCAGGATTAAAACTGATCAAATAGCACCCCACCTGAAAAGACGAGGGATCTTTACGGTTTTGAAGTATTTTGTTTATTAGTCTCATCTATTCTATGTAACATGTTTAAGTGTTGAGCTAGTTTGTTGATGATGACATGCCTAATTAATATGTGCCTCTTAGTTAAGTTTTCAGGAAACTTATGAATCTCCAAGCAAGACTAATCTCCAAGCAAGAGTTGATGAAGAGTTGATGAAGTGTTGAATGCCCGAGAAAAATCGAGTTGTAAAGAGTCATCTAATTGTAAAGATAGAAGAATACTATACTTGCAACTGCAACAGTACGTACGACTGTTGCCTCAACAGGTCAGCAACAGTGCACGTTACTGTTGCTTATGTCTGTCGTCTCTTTTATAGATCAATTTCAAATCTTCACTTTTCAATCTATTTTACCTGGAAATGATCTTCAAATGGTTTGAAACATTGAATGCAATGGTTTGAAATAAAACAAGAAGGCAAGGGAATCTTTCCAAAACAATTTCCGTAAAAAGCATAAGACTATTTCTTCTTTGCAAAAGGATGGCTTGACTCTTTCTTCCTAAATCCTCTTGTCCTAACTTGTTTGTTTGTTCAGGAAGATCAGAGAAGTTGTAGGTCTAGCTGCACATTTCTTTTCACACTTTGATGTTTATATCATGTGCACTACCTTCTATACACTACAACTCCTTTGTTTCTTTGCTTGAGAAGTTGACTCTCTCAAAGGAATTCTTTAATCATCTCAAATCATCTCCCTCTCTATAAATAAGAAAGCACTCTTCACACATTTGTTTAAGACTTTCCTGAGAAAACAAAACACATTTCATTGCAAATTGCTTTCAAAGTTTTAAGCTTTTAATCTTTGCAAAAATTCTTCAAAGTCTTCAAAAGTCACAGACATGACAATTGTTGCCTTAAGTATTGTACTCTTCTATCTAGAATAGTTAGATCTTAATGAATTCGCCTTCGTTCTTTTCACAAGAACAAAATCAGGGAATTTGATCTTGTAACTTTCTTAGATAAAGAGTCGAGTTTGAGACGGAGTAGTCTTAAACTCATTTCGCAACCGGAGTAGGTTGTTGGTCCTTTTTATTGTAAGGGTCTTAGGTAGTCGGAGTAGATTACTTAATTGAATCAATAAGAAGAAGATTGGACGTAGGCCTTTCAAGTGGCTGAACCAATTCAAAACTCCTGTGTTAATCTCTTGTTTGTTTTATTTCCGCTGCACTTTTCTTTACTCGTTTGTTTCGCATTTCTGTTCAGTGCAACAGTCTCGGATACTGTTACTTTCGTATTGTAGCCTTTACTTCATCTGCTAAAACGAACAAGTAACAGTCAGACTCACTGTAACTTTCACTTTACAGCAACTTTATAATTTAGCAATACACTCTTGATAACCTTGTTCATTTAGTGTATTCATTTGTTCGTCTTAAACAACTATCAACTTTCTTTAATCAATAAAGATTAAGTTGAAAATTTTAAAGTGGTACCTAATTCACCCCCTCCCCCTCTTAGGTACTTGGAATCCAAACCCTTCATTAAGTTTAGCTTGGATATGATCGTCTTAAATAAGAATTTGTGCACAACAAATATAAAAAATAAATAAAGGAACGAGACGAAGAACTAAAGTAGTAATCCTCTGACTCTTGAATCTAAAAACCCATGCACAAATAACACGCACTCAAAAATTTGAGTTAAGACATTCTCATCTGAAATTTATTAGAAATTTTTATAAAGCATATAAAATAAATTGTATTACTATACTTTATTTTAATATTTGTGCTTATTTTGAAGACGGATTGAGAATTTTCTCTCTCCGTTCAGGTTATTTATTACCTTTATTTTTGGCGCAAAGAAGAAGGAAAAAGTTGGGGCCATTTGTAGTTCTAATGGACTATTGCGCACTTGTCATTCTATCAAAAATAAATAAATAATTAAACCTAAAGACATATAACCTTAGAAAAAATCAGTTTGACTGGGTCGAATTTTTCAAATGAATCTTTTTTGTACGAGCTTAATTAGTATTTTGATAGATTATATTGCTTGAGAGGAAACACTAGATTAAATTAAGGATGATAATAGGGCGCTACCGGGTGGTACTCAATTTCAGTACCACCCTAATTAAAAATATAAGAAAAATAAAATAAAAAGATGAAAATTTTGTTTTGGCGCTAAAACTATAAGGGTAGAAATGTCATCTAGTATTGAATTAACATCAAAAAATTGCAATTTTGACTCAATTGCTTGATGGCCCATCAATGGCGATGAAGGAACTACGCAAAAACATGTCAGGATTTATGAAAAATGAATTACCAGCATTAATTGTTTGATGTTCAACCAAGTTTGTTGATTGACTTGTCAATGCAAGATCATGAAATTAGCTACAAAATTAAGAAAACTGAAAAGGAAGCCATTAACGTCCTTGCGAAAGGATTTTGTATGAGGCGATTTCGCACTCATCAACCCTAACTTCAATGACTTATACTATGTTAGGAAGCAATCGTCTACAAAGTGAATTCCTGGTTATTTTGATAAATTAAAATATTTTAAAGTTCCAACTATACCCTTCTTAATGTAAATTTGAAATTCAAATATTGGAGAAAAAAAGAGAAAATTAATGATAAAATTACCAAAATGTCATCGGTGGTACTCAAACTCGGTACCACCGGGTGGCGCTATCTCATTTTAACTTTGAAATTATGGGTCCCACATATCTTGTAGGAAGGAAGTAAAATATTTAGCTAACCTAAGTTTCCGCTTATATTGTGACGGAAATAGACAAGAGTCCCTTATCTGGAAAAAATAATAGTTCAGGTCCTTGCTGAAGAAAATTGCAAAGTTAAGTCCCTTCTGTTAGGGTTAACTCAATAAATAACACAAAAAAAAAAGAGTAAACAAATTATCCAAGCGGAGGAGTAACTATGAAAATTCTCCCTGTTTACGCTAAATTGGATGTTGTGATTTCAATGTTGTGATTAGTAAATCTTAACTCATTGATTGATTTGATTTATTTAAGAAGTTGGAACAAGACATGACCTATATCTGTCAAAAAGATTGGGCGGGCAGGTTATGAATTCGGGTAAAATACTAGTGAGGTATATTTTAGATTTGTAAAATACAGGTTTATACGGATTGGGTTTCGATTCGGATCTCGAGTCAAAAACGAGTTTGATTAACGCATTTTTACAAATATTTATTTTCACTATTTCTAGTTATAAACTTATAATTATTCTTAATTTTTATATTTATCAACTTTAATATATCGTGTTAGTAAGTGTAGATACCCGTATCCGTTTATATGGAAGTTTATAGAACACCCGGATAATATGTAATATCGTCTTCACACCGTAAATTAATGGATTTTTTTTTATGATTTAAAATGTGATTTAATTGACTTTGTTTTGCGAAGGTTTCATTTAGTTTTTAAATCGATTTCAAAATTCGTTTATAATTGATTGCGTTCATTTTAAATTAAATTTAAAATGAAATAAAGTTACGCTTTTAAAATGATTTCTAAACTCGATTTTTAAGCTCGACTTGAAAAGTCAATTTCGAATTACTTTATTTTATTGTTTTATGTTTCATTTAAAACCAAGTTTTAAATCGAGTTTATAACTCGATTTTGGAGCGGTCTTTTGTGCTCATTTTGAAATTGATTTGGGCCCGAATTCGATGCATTTTCTGCCCAAGCCCCTCCTCTCTTGGTCCTATTTTCAAGCCCTCTTAGCAACACCCTCATCTTCTTTTCTCAATCCCCAAATTGGAGCCCAAATCAGCCCCCTCCAGCACGCACCTTGCACCCCCCCTCCCCCCGTTTTGCCAGCCCACACCGCGACCTATTTCAGCTCTAATTATAAAAATGAAAGGGGTACAACATATATAGAAAATCTAAAAACTTAGGGGTGCACGTATAATTTTCAAAAAAGCCTTTTAAACAAAGTCCTCACAATTTTTCAAAAGCCACTATTGCGATACTACCCGGGCAGCCCCCGGACTTGAACTCTAGTTTATATTAAAAGGTCACAAAAACTTTTGAGATACGACATCTCAATAAGTTATTGAGAGACCAATTTTTTCGTACCTCTTTATCTATTTTTCGTACATCTTTTATTATTACTTGTTACTCAAAATATCTTTTTCATTTGATACATGTTTTTATAACAATTGTACCTTTTTTATCATATATTCTAACCATTTTTATCATTACTTCATTTCATAGTCCTATTTTGATACTTTTTGTCTTTTTTTACCCTTTTTACATCAATTTGTAATTGGTCTCTCAATAAGATTATTGAGAGATAGTCTTTTAGGAGACCTACTGTTAAAGGGTAGACCAGAGTGAAGTAAACTCATGAAAAAAATATGTAAAGGTAAAATATAAGGAAAATATTAGAGATGGAAGTTCTTATTGGGTAGAGAGAACGCATTTATTGTCCTTCTGTGTAGATGGAAGAGTATTTTTCTTAAAAGTTTATATATATTATTATTATGACTTTCGATAATAATTTTTATTGAAAATCTTAAGCTAGAAATATAGAGACAGAAAGTTGTAGAAATTCATAGTGATTTAACTACAATTTTTTATAAAAAAATACTGACATACATAAATTATGACATACTTGGTAGGTGTGTAATAGGGCGGATATAGGTGTAGATTTTTTGAAATTTCCATGAGTTTGCAAAGGTAAACAAAGAACTATAAAACGAATTTCTTCAATCTTCAACCTTTCGATCTGCAAATTGCAAATCTATCGATTTTCATAAGGGACATTATTATTTACGAATCTGTCTGAATAATTTCGCTGAACGGGAACACCTTCATTTTTCGAACCCGTCAAATTGCTGATTAATATATGTAAAAAATGTCATTCTTTTCGACCATGACAAATTATAATTAAGTGGAAAACCACCGTTAATTTATCAAGTGGAAGAGAGTATCATTTTGTGAACTGTTCGAATTTAACAGAGGAGATTTTATCAAAATTGCTATATCCCGCCCCCTTATTATTCATCCCACCCCCTGATTTCATTTCATTTTCCAATTTCGCCTTTCTCTCTAAAAAATCTCTCTAAAATTTATTTTTTCCGTTGTTTAGAAAATGAGTGACGGTAATGATTTTTTCGATTATCTTTTTACTTCGTACAATACTTATGATAACGAACCTCGATTTGCAAACGAGTGGAATGCGCAACAACATTATCGTTATAGCGATGAATACGCTAATTATGCTTACGGCGAGGATAACGGGTTTGATGAAGGCCTGAAGGGGACGACAATACGGGTCACGATAATGAAGAGGAGGAACGGGTTAACACGGATAACACGGAAACCACGGAAAACGACACCGGAAATGCGACGGTAAAATTCGATTTACGAAATTCGTTTTTTTTAAGTCGACTTATGATATCGTGTCAGATTCGCGTATTAAGCATGGCCAAAACGTGTGAAATACACGAATTAGCCCTGGCCAATTCGTGCAGATCACACGTTTTGGCCCAGGCCCATTCGTGTGGATTACACGAATGAGCCCAGGCCCAGACGTGTAATCCACACGAATGGACCCAGACCAAAACGTGTGATCTGCACGAATGAGCCCAGGCTAATTCGTGTATTTCACACGTTTTGGCTAAGGCCCATTCGTGTAATTAGGGTTTTTGCTTTTTTTTTTTTAAATTGTAAATCGTTTTTTTTTAAAAACAAAATGTATTTAATATATATAATTTTTAATGGAATTAATTAGGAAAATAATGAAGGACCGACGGGGGATGGTGTGAATTACGGCGATTCTTTTATCTTTGAAAATCCCTTTACAACGTTTGAGGAAGCATTTGATAAATGTAATGAGGTTGCTTACGGGTTAGGGTTTCATTTGGTAAAGTGCAAGTATCACATGGAAAAATGTCCCCCGTTTAAAGTGATCACATGTGATCGGTATGGACCTTACGTAAGCAAGGCCAAGAATCCGGAGAAACCGCTAAGGAAATCAGCCACAAAAAAATTTATTTGTCGATTTGCATTGAAAGTGGTTAAAAGAGGTTTGGCAATGTGGGTAGTGGTTCCAAAATGTGGGTTTCACAATCACTCTTTTGGAGAGTTCCTTGAACGTCATAGACGTAGAGCACAATTTAATGATTAACAAAAGGAATTTATTAATCAACAGCGTCAGTCTCATGTGAAACCAGGGATGGTTAGATATGCTTTCAAGCGTTTATTTCCTGATCAACCGGCACCGCGCTTGAAACAAATATACAATGAAAATGCCAGACTTAGTGCAAAAGATAGAGACGGGAGGAATAGTGTGCAATATATGTTGCACTTGGCCACCGAAGCTGGATATATCAGTGATTTCATGGTAAATGAGGAAACAAGTGCTTTTGAACGTGTTTGGTTTGTTCACCCGGAGGCAGCCCAAATGGTTAAAGCATGGCCAAATGTGATTTTGATAGACTCTACGTATAAAACCAACAAATACGATCTTATTTTGGTCCAATGTGTTGGTGTCACGCCCGTTGGGAAAAGTTTTTTTAATAGGGTATGCATTGATAAAGAGAGAAAACACCGATGGTTATACTTGGGTTTTGAGGAGGCTGGAATCTTTGTTGGAACCTTGTGTGACACCGACGGTCATTGTCACTGATCACGAAGGCGGTCTACTTGCAGCACTTCCCCTTGTATTTCCCACAACCCAGCATTTCTTGTGTTTGTGGCATATTTACAATGCAGTTGAGACGAGAGCTACAAACTTGCAAAAAGATGGAACTTTTGGGAAACGTATAACACATGGTGCTTGGAAGAAAGTGGTTGAAGCAAAAACGCTTGAGGATTGTCGAAGCGAGTGGGGGGAGTTAAGGAGAAAGTATGCTTCTCATCCCGGACTTATCACTTATCTTCAAACTCAATGGTGGGTTAAAATTCATATGTTTGCCAAATGTTTCACTAATTTGGTGATTCATTTTGGTAACACATGTACATCTAGAGTTGAGCCCGCTCATGCGCAATTGAAGATGTGGTTAGGATCAGCTGAGCTTACCTTGGACAATTTGTGAAGACGGGCTGATGTTATGATGCATGGTCAACACATTGAGATTCGAAGGACATTGGAAGATTCAATTAGCAAGACCCTTGTCTCTAATTTGTTTCATCAGGAACTATTTTCAATGTTGAGCGGAAGAGTATCAGCGACAGCTATTACGGAAATGCAAATGGAGTTTGTTCGCGGTACTAATTTAGGTGATGATGTGGAGGAAGAATGTGGTTGTACTTTATGGAACACCCATAGATTGTTGTGTGCTTGTATGCTACATAATTTGTGGAGTCAGAACAAAAGAATCCACCCAGATGATGTGCATGAATTTTGGTCAAGGTTGGCTTACACGAAATCCGGTCATCGTCGTTGTGACCGTAATGAAGTCATGGAGGAACTCTTCAACAAAGTTCGAACATCCCACCAATCAGTCCAACAAGATGTTATTGAGACGCTCTTCAGTAAGTTGTTTCCCGAGAACGAGGTTGTTGAACCCCCATAAATTGTAGATATACCTCGTGGCCGTCCAAGGAAGTCCAATACTCGTAATCAATCAGGTGTGGAGCATGCCAGACGTAGGTACCAGAGTACGTCAACGTCAACAAGTAACGATAATGGAGGTACATTCTAGATTTACAATTAATTTATTTAGTTAATTTTCTGTTATTATTTTCTTTAGTTAATTTTCTGTTATTATTTTCTTTAGTTAATTTTCTAATATTATTTTCTTTTAACTTAATGTTGTAAATAATTCAATGTAGGTGAAGGTCCTCCTCTTGAGATAAATTATAATCTTGTCAGTGACATCGAGGCTTTTGGATATAAGGACTTTGTACCGGTGTCGAACCAAGATGGGTTTCTAGATGCTTTTGACCCTAGAGGCGATGGTCATTGTGGATTTCGAGTTGTCTCACATGCAAGAACATGGGATGAGAAAAACTATCTACAAATGCGACGACTACTATTGCTAGAGTTGAAAAACCAAGTCTATGCGATCATTTACTATGGTGAACGTGACCAAGCTTGTAGACGAATCAAATGGGCTACACATGCACCGTGTCAGAAGCCTAATTGGATGGAAGGCTTGGATTTATTTGGTTTTGCAACGACTTTCAATTGGACAGTATGTTGCTTGAATATGTCATACTATAATGGTGTACATTCATGGTTTGGGTGTTCCACATACTTACCTCTACGGTCTACACCAGGTGCTCGAGCTCCGTATGGAATTTTGTGGATACTTCATACAGGTGATCATTGGGTTCGTGTACGCATGAATGACGAATGTGCTATGCCTCCTATACACAATTTATGGAAGCGTAATCGTTCTCTCGACATTGAATATTATGAATTTATTTATAAAGACAGACTTGATTTTTGGTGGGATTATGTAAATAGGGGACTTTTGCGGGATTCTAGAAATAGTTAGTTTTGTATTTTGTTTGTAATTTAACAATTTATTTATCAAGAATTTGTTTTCGTTTTTTGATCTTTCGTTTTTATTGACAAATTCAAACGACCAAGTCCAAGAAAGCCTCCGTCCTAAAGAAATTGCAAAGTTTATGTGACCCAACAAACAAACAAAGTCTTAAAGAAATTGCAAAGTTTATGTGACCCAACAAACAAACAAAGTCTTAGAAATAAACCAACAAACAAAGTTTAAAAAAAAACCAACAAACAAAGTGTAAAAAAAAAACCAACACATAAAGTCTAAAAACAATCCCAACAAACAAAGTCTAAAAACAATCCCAACAAACAACAAAAAATAAAACGTCAATTCCCGCCATCGGTACCACCATTCCCGCCATCGGTACCACCATTCCCTCCATCGGTGCGACCACTGGCTCTCGAAGTATCGGTGCTACCACTGGCTCTCGAAGTATCGGTGCTACCACTGGCTCTCCCTCCATCGATGCGACCACTGGCTCTCGGAGTATCGGTGCGGCCACGTGAGCCTTTCCCTCTATCGGTGCGACCACGTGAGCTTCTCCCCTATTAACAGCTGGGGGTCTACTGGTGTATGCTCGTATTTCTGGATGAACGGTCCTCATAAACTGCCTAAATTCTCCGGTCATTGCAGGGTCATCAACATCCTCAAAATGTCAGAAGCGGTGAATAAGCGACTGACCAACCTGCAAAGTAAACGAATAGACAGTTATATTAAAATTGAAACACATTTATATGAATACTCATTAATATTAAAATTAAATATATATTAAACGTACCGTAGTTGGAAAGTGGGACCTCGATGTGGGCATCTCATCACTATCACGGGGAACATTCATCACATAAGGGTGCGAATGTGTACTAAACCACTCCATATACCCTTGCGTGTAAGCATGTGGTGGGTGAGCGGGCAATGAACGCCTATCCAAATGTACTCTGTGAATTTTCCAATTATTCCACGCGTAGTCCAATATCGCACCGTCATATTGCACATCATATGCAATCGACTTAATTGGACGGTAAGCCCTGTCAGTGGGAGGCATGGGGGGCGGGATGGCCTGCATGTACCCAAATTGTCGAAGACATCTCTCAGGGTAGTATGGCTCAACAATATCGATAAATCTCAACAACCCCTGATACGCGGTACTAGGGTGTTCAGTCTCGGGATTCTGAGGGTACGGTCTCCAAGCTACCGACTCTATAGGCAACAAATCCAACTGCTCTCGGTATTTTACAAGTGCTCTATCCGCCTCAGCGCGTGGTACGGAACTGGTAAACCATATTGAAGCCCTCGGAGTATTAGGACTGGTTACCAAGGTCGCCATCGGCCTAAAACAGGGAAAGTACTCGAAGATCCACGACTGCAACAAGGTCAAACAACCACACAAACCCTTACAATCAGCCCTCGAAGAAATACCCAACTGCCTATATAGATAAGCCAATGTGCCGGCACCCCAAGCATACTTACTAATGCTACGAACATCTCTAAGCAACGGGAATATGTTTGCCCGAACCCTATCACTAGATTTGTCAACAAATAATGTCGAACTCAATAAGATCATCAAGTAACCCTGAACCTCTGAAGCCACTCCCCGCTTGCCCCCCTCAACCAACTCTTTCAAAGCTTTTTGTAAAATCAAATTGCCCTTGTATATCTTTGCATCATTACCTTGTTCCCACTGCTCTCCTAACTTAGCCTCTGGAGTGTAAACTACTAAGGTTCACAAGTTTTTGAGTGATTTGATTAGCTTGACTCAAACTGAAAACAATATCAAGTAACAAGGGATGTTGTTTTATAGATTGTGAGTTGTTTAACTGAAAGATTCAAGGGATATGACTTGGATACAATCCTCTACAGCAAAGCACAAGAGAAAAAGGATTCAAGACTGGTTGTAGAGACAGTTTCAAGTGTTACAGCAAAGCACAAACACCCTAGACTAACCTCAACAGCAAGTAAGTTAAACCACAGCAAAGCACAGGTATAACTTAGCTCACAATACAAGGCACTGATCAAACACCTTGGAGGTGTATCAGGCTTGCTTCAAACTACAGCTCTTAGCACAAGTTTGATAACATTGAGTGGTTTCTCAAAGTTTAATTCATTCATTCATAAAAAGTCTGCTTACAACAACATACAAGACCTCCTTATATAGAGGGACTGATATCTTGTGAACCATTGGATGTATGTATCATCCAAGGGCCAGCTTAGGATCTAAAATACTTCTACTGACATTAATTAAGGGCCTCACAAGAGGACGAGCTTAACAACTATAAAGAACAGACACAAAACACAAAAGAAAACAGACTGAGCAAAAGCAAATAAAGTAGTGTTTGGAGTTTTCCTGAAATGGAAATCTGTTGATCTTGTTGTCTTGTGCTTTGCTCTGGGTGTTTTGTTGCTCCTTGGAACTCTCCACTCTTATGAGGACATAGATAAACCTGTCTTAGATGAAGACAAGTTGACTTAAGCAAAAGAAAACATCATCTGAGCATGTACTACCTCTGCTATGCTGTTTACTGGACTCTGGCTTTGGGGTGTCTGTTTCATGGGTTTTTACTAGACTTCAAAATGGTTTGTCCTGGGCAAACTTGTAGCTTAGAGGGTTGTCTTGATGGTAGGCCATAGTGGGGGTGTTTGGGATGCCCTGGTGTACCTCCTAGAGGCTGGGTTTGTTAACTGGTCTGTCTGGGCCTGAATGGCTCTGTTTCTGTTTTGTGTGGGTAATGTGGGTTGTGTTGGGGATGTGCATGGGTTGTTGAACCCTGAACTGTCTTCTTCATTGGGGTGGCTTGGCTTGGGTTGCTCTTGACTTGTCATAGCTTGTTGTTTAGACCTTGTAATTCGAGCTTCCATCTGATGGGTCAAGCTTGTCTTGTATGTGGCTTGATCATCAAGGCCCCTTGGGTGAGCTCCTGCTGCAGCCTCCCCAGGTTGAAAAGGGCTTGACCTCAAGCCTGTGTCTTCTTCTCCCTCAGAGTCTTCAAAGAAAGGACTAAGATCTCCAACATTGAATGTCCCATTGACTGCATACTCTCCTGGTAGATCAATTTTGTAGGCATTGGGACCTATCTTCTCTATGACTTGAAAAGGACCATCTGCTCTTGGCTCTAGCTTGTTCTTTCTCTTGGAAGGGAACCTTTCTTTCCTTAGGTTGATCCATACTAGATCTCCTGGTGCAAAGTCTTTCTTGGTCTTAGGAACCTTGGCATTCTTCTTGTACAGATCATTAGCCTTCTCATTTTGTTTCCTGACTGATTCATGGAGTTTTAACATTTGTTCCACCCTCTTCTTGGCATCATAGTGGACTTCTGACCTGCACACATTAGACAAACTCAAAGGCATTAAGGGGTTAGTACCATAGACCACTTCAAAGGGGGAGTGGCCTGTGGCTGCTGATAGAGCTCTATTGAAAGAGAACTCTGCTTGAGCCAACTTCAAGTCCCAATCCTTGAGAGATTTGCTGACTATACACCTCAAGATTCTTCCCAAGGTCTTGTTAGTCACCTCAGTTTTGCCATCAGTTTGAGGGTGATGGGAGGTACTAAACAATAACCTAGTGTTAAGCAGTTTCCACAATGTCCTCCAGAAATGGCTCATAAACTTTGTGTCTCTGTCAGCCACAATGGTCCTTGGAACTCCATGTAACCTCACCACCTCATCAAGGTATAGCTCTGCTACACTCACAGCATCCTCAGTCTTCTTGCATGCAATGAAATGTGCCATCTTACTGAACCTATCCACAACCACCATGATAGAATCCTTCGCTCTTGCTGTCCTAGGCAATGCCATTATGAAATCCATACTAACATCCTCCCAAGGCCTACATGGGACTGGTAGGGGAGTGTAAGGTCCTGCTTGGAAAGAACTCTTGGCCTTGTGACAAACTCCACACCTTCTGAGCACTATTTGAACTTCTCCCATCATCTTAGGCCAATGGAATTGATCTTGTAGTATGTCCACAGTTTTCTGAACCCCAAAGTGTCCTCCAAGGCCACTTCCATGCACCTCCTTAATCAATAGATTCCTATAAGATCCTCTGGTAACACACAGCTTGTTTCCTTTAAACAAGAATCCATTTTGCAAAGTGTAGGGTGAATCAATGGTTCTTGTTCCCTCTTTCTGTGCTAACCAATCCTCTGCAAAGTCTGGATCTTCTTGATACATATCCTTCATGAACTCAAAGCCAATAACCCTTTGCTCCATAGTTGATAGCAGAGTGTATCTCCTAGACAAAGCATCAGCCACCACATTCTGTTTGCCCTCTTTGTATTTGCTAGAAAAGGTGAATGATTGGAGGAACTCTACCCACTTGGCATGCCTATGACTGAGTTTATGCTGACCTCCTATGTACTTCAATGCTTCATGATCAGAGTGTAGGACAAAAGGCTTGGGCTTTAGGTAATGACTCCAATGCCTTAGAGCTCTGACAAGAGCATAGAACTCTTTATCATATGTAGAATAGTTTAGCTTGGCACCACTTAGTTTTTCACTAAAGTAAGCTACAGGTTTCTTCTCTTGGATGAGGACAGCTCCAATTCCTACTCCACTTGCATCACACTCAACCTCAAATAGGCAATCAAAGTTTGGCAACCTGAGGATAGGTGCACTACACAAGAGCTTCTTCATGTGTTTGAAAGCCTGCAAGGCACTCTCAGTCCAAGTGAACTCTCCTCTCTTCATACATTCAGTGAGGGGTGCTGCAATAGTGCTAAAATCCTTTAATGAATTTCTTCTGTTTAGAAAGGATTTGCGACGGCTTTATCTGCTGAAAATGATGCAAATTAACTAAAATGATAATTTGCTATTTATGTATGTGTGACTAAGCCATGGAATCCCCTTACTTCTGTAATACTCCCAGGGATGGGCCAAGACTGGACTGCCATGATCTTGTCTTGATCAACTGAAATGCCTCTACCAGATACTACATAGCCTAGAAACTTGACTTCCTCAGTCATGAAGGTGCACTTCTCAAGCTTCCCAAAGAGCTTGCTCTTCTTAAGTATTTCAAACACAGCCTCAAGATGCCTCAAATGATCATCCTTGCTCTTGCTGTAGATGAGGATATCATCAAAGTATACCACCACGAATCTCCCTAGGCAAGGCCTAAGCACTTCTGTCATCAATCTCATGAAGGTACTTGAGGCATTTGACAGGCCAAAGGGCATGACAAGCCACTCATAGAGGCCATGCTTTGTTTTGAAGGCTGTCTTCCACTCATCCCCTTCTCTGATCCTCAATTGATGGTAACCTTGCCTCAAGTCAATCTTAGAAAAGAACCTTGAGCCACTCAGCTCATCCAACATGTCATCAAGCCTAGGTATAGGGAACCTATACTTGGCTGTGATGTTGTTGATAGCCCTGCTATCTATGCACATCCTCCAAGTCCCATCCTTCTTAGGAACCAACAATGCAGGCACAGCACAAGGGCTTAATGACTCCCTTACAAACCCTTTACTCATCAACTCTCCAACTTGCTTTTGCAGCTCGTGTGTAGCCTTAGGATCACATCTGTAGGCTGGTCTATTAGGTAGTACAGACCCTGGCACAAGGTCTATTTGGTGTTCAATCCCTCTCAAAGGGGGTAAGCCATCAGGAAGTTCCTCTGGAAACACTTCCTTGAACTGATCAATGAGGGGCCTAACATCTGCAGGGATCACCTTAGACTCCTCTTCCTGAACTTCTTTTGATAGCAGCATTACTATAGGTTGCTCCTCACTACACTCCTTGACCATTGCTGACTCAGATAGAAATACAACTCCACTAAAATCCTCAGCCATACTTGGACTTCCATAGCTCTTCTGGTGTGGTGGCAAGGGGGATAATGTCACCTTCCTGCTCCCATGCTTGAAAGAATAGGTATTGCTTCTTCCTTGGTGTATGGAGCTTTTATCAAACTCCCATGGCCTTCCTAATAGCAAGTGACAGGCATCCATTGGAACCACATCACACAATACTTCATCCTTGTACACAATGCCAATGGAGAAAGGGACCATGCATTGCTTATCCACCTTAACCTCTGCTCCCTTACTCAGCCATCTCAACTTATAGGGGTGAGGGTGATCTTGAGTGCTCAACTTCAGCTTATCAACCATAGTAACAGAAGCCACATTGGTACAACTACCCCCATCTATAATAAGGTTACAAACCCTCCCTTGTATGGTACATCTGTCCTGAAAATGAGGGACCTTTGATCCTCCTCCAAAGGTATCTGTTGTGAATGCATTACTCTCCATAGGACTAAGCTGTGGCCTGTGTCAGGGAGTGCCACTATGGCCTCCTGACTAGACTCTTCTTCCTCACTCACCACTTCTTCAACCTCAGGCTCATCCCTTTCATACTCAACTAGACCCTCTTTCTCCCAAGCCTCAACTTCCATTATGGTTAAGGTCTTCTTAGAAGGGCAATCCTCCCTGAAATGTCCATAGCCTTGACATTGGAAGCACCTAATTCTGTTCTCAGTCAATGAAGTGCTTGGCTTTTGACCCATGATGCCCTTACCCTTGTCTAAGGTAGGTGGGGGTGCTGTCTGAGGGGTATCCATTGATCTAAACCCACTATAAGGTCTGGTTTGAAAAGGCCTAACAGGTTTTGGTGTAGCAGGCTTAGTCTTCCCTATCTTCTCAATTCTCAGAGATAGGTTGACAACATCATCAAATGACCACAGAGGTTGCATCCTAACCTTGTTAGCAATGTTCTGATCTAGGCCCTCTAAGTACCTAGCAATCCTTTGCTCAGGTTTCTCATTTATATCACATTGTAAGGTGATTTGTTCAAACTCCCTCAGATAAGATTCAACAGGTTTGTCTCCTTGTTTCAACTTAGACAACTTGATAAACAGATCCTGGGTGTAATCCTTAGCAACAAATTTGTCTAATAGTTTCTTTTTCAGTTTAGTCCAAGACTTGATGGGTTCTTTACCCTCCCTAGCCCTTAACCCTTTCATAGTCTCATACCAAAGGGAAGCATACCCTTTTAGTTTAAGGATGACTACTTTAAAAGACTTGGAATCATTGTATCCCTTGTACTCAAAGATCCTTTCTACTTCTCTTAGCCATTCTAACAAGTCATCAGGATTAAGACTACCAGAAAACTCAGGGATATCTACCTTAAGATGCTTGTCTGTGTTCCTGTGGATGGAAGCTCTGCTTCTTGTTGAGTAATCTGAGTCTGGATACTCTTCATCATCAGGTGGCCTTCCTCTGCCTCCTCCTTGGCCTCTTCCACGTCCTCTACCTCTTCCTCCAGCAAGCAAATGGTTGCCTATAACCTGGTCCAAGGTTCTGGTTAGGGTGGTTACAATCCCAGCCAGATCCTCCATCCTTGCTTCTACTCCTGCTAGTTTCTCTTCACTCATTGGGCTAATTTTGTGTTTTTAAATGTAGTTAGGGAAATGAACTCACTAAGACTCTTAACCAAAGCTCTGATAACCAATTTGGAGTGTAAACTACTAAGGTTTACAAGTTTTGATGGATGCTAGATTAGGTTCACTTAAACTGAAAACAACTTAACTAGAAATGGAGGCTGTTTTAGAGAGAGTGACTTATATCAACTGAAATTCAAAGGATATGACTTAGAGAAGCTTCCCTACAGCAAGGCACAAGAGAAGGGACTCAAAGACTAGTATTGAGACAAGTATAAAGTGTTACAGCAAGGAACAAACACCCTAGACTAAGCTCAAACAGCAAGCAAGTTAACCACAGCAAGGCACATGTATAACTAGACTCACAATACAAGACACTGATCAGACACCTTGAAGATGTATCAGGCTTGGTTCAAACTACAGCTCTTAGCACAAGTTTGATAGGTTTGAGAGATTTCTCAAAGTTAAATTCATTCATTCATAAAAGTCTGACTGAAACAACATACAAAGACCTCCTTATATAGAGAGGCTGATATCTTGTGAGCCATTGGATGTAGGGATCATCCAAGGGCCAGCTTAGGACCTAAACTACTTCTACTGACATTAATTAAGAGCCTTACAATAAGACGAACTCAACAATTATAAAGAACAAACACAAAACACAAAAGAAAACAGACTGAACAAAAGCAAATAAAGCAGTTTTGGATTTTTCCTGAAATGGAAATCTGTTGTTCTTGTTGCCTTGTTGCCTTGTTGCCTTGCCTGGGTGTGTTGCTGCTCCTTGGGACTCTCTACTCTTATTATAACTTAGATAAGACCTGCCTTGGACGATGACAAGTTGACTTAAACAAAAGGAAGCCACAATCTGACATGTACCTTCTCTGTTTTAGTAGTTTGCTGGACTCTAACTTGGGGTGTCTGTTTCATGAGTTTTTACTAGACTTCAAAAGGGTTTGTCCTGAACAAACTTGTAGCTTAATGGGTTGGCTTGAAGGTAGGCCATGGTGGGGGTGGCTGGGATGCTCTGGTGTACCTCCTAGATACAGGGTTTGTGAATTGGTCTGCCTGAGCCTGAAGGTTTTTGTTTCCGTCTTGTGTGGGTAATGTGGGTTGTGTTGGGGCTTGGTATGGATTGTTGAGCCTTGGACTGTCTCCCTCACTGTTGTAGCTTGGCATGGCTTGGTCTTGGCTTGTCATAGCTTGTTGTTTGGACCTTGTAACTCTAGCTTCCATCTGAGGGGTCATTGGGGTCAGGCTTGCCTTGTTTGTGGCTTGATCATCAAGGCCCCTTGGGTGAGCTCCTGCTGCAATGTTCATCATATTTTTCTTGGAAAGAAACCTTTTAATTTGTCCACAAAGAACCTTTCAGCCTGTTTTGAAATTCGTTTTTCATTCTGAAATTTGCAATGATAAAGGCTGCCCAAAATGGGGCTAAGTGTTACATTCCATGTTCTCTAGTGAAGCCGTATGATGTTGGCATAGTTACCAAGCCAAAGGTGGCTACTTTGAAGAGTTTTCAGACACAAAATGGCTTCAAGGATCCTACTGGTGGTGTTGGCTCTCAAGGCCACCCAGATGGAGTTCAAAGGAAATTTGCTACACCTATTGTCCTTCCTTATACTGGTGGTTACATGAAGGTTGAAAGTAGGTCATCTCCTGCTCTTAGTGGCAGTGGTAACAACTATTCTCTTCCTTTGTTTAATGGCATTGATACTAGAGAGTTTGTTTCATGGTTATATGATGTTGAACGTTGTTTTGAACTTAATGACTTTCCTGAGAATGAGAAATGTGATATGGTTGTTTTATGTTTGAGAAATGATACCTTAAAGTGGTATAATGATATTACTTTTTCTAATAAGAGGAATGGCAAGATAAAGTTTAAGTATTGGCATAAATTAAGATGTTGTTTGAAGGACAAGTACCTTAACAAGGCTGTCATGATTAGTTTGAAAAATGATCTTCAAGACCTGAGAATGGACTCATTATGTGTTCAGGATTATGCCATGATGTTTGAAGAACTATATTTCATTGTTGGGAATCCTAATGACATTTTGGAGAAGCAAAACTTGTTTTACAATGGACTAAACTCAGAAATTCAGAATTGGATTAATCTTGAACAAGTTAGTTCATTTGAGTTGTTGTGTGAACTTGCTCTAATTTCTGAAAACTTAATCCATGAGAATGAGGTTTATATGGAGTCCTTAGCTAAGGATAATGCCAAGCACACTGTTTTCATGAGTTGTAGTAAAGGGTTTGAATGCGAGGTTCCACTCACATATAGGGTGGCCATTGATGACAATGAGGATGTTCTAAGGAGTGTCATAGTCCAGAAGGTTGTCCGAGACCTTAATATGGAACAGAAACCGGATTTTTATGATAAGGAGCTGTTGAGCTTTTGTTTTGATTGTCATGATGCTAATAGGAATACTTGTTTTGATAAGAGTGATCCCTTGGTCGGAATGACCCTCATTCCAATAGAGTTGTGTATGCTTGCTACTGCTATTCGATTCATGCCAAGGAATTTTATGTGGGTCTTTGATCCTGCAGGATTCAATCACACTTGTTACTCCAAGATAAAAAAAAAGTTTCCTTCATTGGACACCAAGGAGCTGAAACTAGAGGTGAGAATTGTAAGTCCTTCATGATATCTTGTTGAAATTTGAGGCCAAATTTCTTTTGAACAAGGGGAGAGTTGTAGCAGGGTCATGGGGGGTTATCTTTTGTATAGGTTCAATTCAATCTCCATGCCCAAGGCTGCCATTTAAGTCCAAACATGCTAAATAATCAAGTTCAGATAGCCTGAAATATTTTTGAAACCTCTGCAGAAAAGAGCCAACTTCAAGCGATCATATCTGAAGTTTTACTTGCTCAAATTTTGTGTTCTTTATATTAAAAAAATCTTGAAGATGTCCTATTTCATATGGATTTGACATCAATTGGATTCATCGAGTAAATTTGTCACAATAGAGCTTCAAAGACTGTCACGCAGAATGCAATGCTATTTTTCTGAAATGACCTGTGAGTACTAAAATGTTCATAACTCAATATTTGATGGATATTTTTGGTTGATTCTTTTCTGATATGAAAGCTAACGTCCATAGCTTTCATTGGAATTATCATGGGAAATTTTATTCATCCTGAGGTATGAGATATGATTTTTTGAAGTTCATGCTGAAATACAGGAAAACTGCAGGATATTCAGAATTGACCTGTTGTCACTCAAACCCAAATATATGGAGCTCTAGGGCACCTATAGGGTTGCTTCCTTTTTGAGGTGAAAGCTAACACCTTTAGATTTCATTTGAATCATCATGGGCATTTTTACTACATTTGAGCTGGGAGATATGAGTTTCCAAATTTCCTGCTGCTGCACAAGAAGACTGATGAGCAGTCACTTCTGACCTGTACTAACTTAAAGACTTATAACTGAATTTTCAGGAACGTTTTTTGCATGATTTCAATTGGAGAAGGAAGATAACTCGTATAGCTTCAATTTGGCTACTCATGGGTCTCCTACATCTATCTGTAGAGAAAATGATAGCATCTGCAAGATGCCTCTGGAATCTGGAATGCTGCTGCACAGTTGTCCAGTGACCTGCTAGTACTCAGACCTCTGTATCTAAAGTTTCATACATCATTTGGAGTTGCATATTTTTTGACATGAAAGATAAAATCTCTAGATTTAAAAGGAAATATCATGAGCCTTACAATTCATCCTAATATAGGAGTTATGAAGCCTGCAAGTCATATCTGATTGCAGAATGTTATACAAGTAGTCTGTTTTGCATTGGTGAGCAGCATGGGAATTTCTTCCTATTTTACATGGCTTAAGTGCACATCCAAGGATACAAATTGATCCTTGAATGATCCAAAATGTGTGAACATCATGTGGTATAAAAAGGGAGCCAAAGAAGCCTCAAAAGACTGACTTAATGATAACTATTTCAGGAAACAAACAAGACTACTTTTTGCTGAACAAAGCCTCCCTCTCTAGGATGCTTTTTCCAGTTTGTTTTCCCTCTTCTTATTAGAAGACATAGCTGTTACTTTAATATACTATGTTAGGCCTTTATGAGCCCTTAGATGAAGTTGTATTCAAGGGTTGAGATCAAATTGTATGACCTATATAAGCCATGCTTGTAACCTAAGAAAATTAGAATATGAATGAATGAAAAACAAGGAGTTCTTACTCTATTTCAGTTAACTTGTGCAAGTCTTGGTTAACACAAACCTCAACAAACTTGTGCAAGTCTTAGTTTGTTGGCCTAAGCTTAATCCATTCACTTGTGCTAGTCTAAGTGAGTGAGTTGAGTTTAGGACTCACTGTTCTTGAACTGTCTGTGCTAGTCTTGACAGCCCAAGTTCAGGGCTTCTATCCTTTGGGTTTATACATGAGAATTCACATCAACTTGTGCTTGACTTAGTTGTTGTTTATCCTCTACCCTATCCTTTACTTATTTGTTACAAAAACCAGAAAACTATCCCACAAAAGTAGCTTTGTTTCATATGTTTTGTTGCTGTATTTTCATAACACTCTATGGGTGGTTTGTTTGAATCTTGAGTCCTTTGCAAAACACCATTGACCCCTAAGTTGCTGTTCCAAATTGGTTATCAGAGCTATGGTCTCTCCTTGAGTAATTCATGCTTGATGTTTATCATATTTTTCTTGGAAAAAAACCTTTTAATTTGTCCACATAGAACCTTACAGCCTGTTCTGAAATTCTTTTTTCATTCTGAAATTTGCAATGATGAAGGCTCCCCAAAATAGGGCTAAGTGTTACATTCCATGCTCCCTAGTGAAGCCTTATGATGTTGGCATAGTTACCAAGCCAAAGGTGGCTACTTTGAAGAGTTTTCAGACACAAAATGGCTTCAAGGATCATGCTGGTGGTGTTGGCTCTCAAGGCCACCCAGATGGAGTTCAAAGGAAATTTGCTACACCTATTGTCCTTCCTTATATTGGTGGTTACATGAAGGTTGAAAGCAGGTCATCTCCTGCTCTTAGTGGCAGTGGTAACAACCATTCTCTTCCTTTGTTTAATGGCATTGATACTAGGGAGTTTGTTTCATGGTTATATGATGTTGAACGTTGTTTTGAACTTAATGACTTTTCTGAGCATGAGAAATGTGATATGGTTGTTTTATGTTTGAGAAATGATGCCTTAAAGTGGTATAATGATATTACTTTTTCAAATAAGAGGAATGGCAAGATAAAGTTTAAGTATTGGCATAAGTTAAGATGTTGTTTGAAGGACAAGTACCTTAACAAGGCTGTCATGATTAGTTTGAAAAATGATCTTCAAGACCTGAGAATGGACTCATTATGTGTTCAGGATTATGCCATGATGTTTGAAGAACTATATTTCATTGTTGGGAACCCTAATGACAGTTTGGAAAAGCTAAACTTGTTTTACAATGGACTAAACTCAGAAATTCAGAATTGGATTAATCTTGAACAAGTTAGTTCATTTGAGTTGTTGTGTGAACTTGCTCTAATTTCTGAAAAGTTAATCCATGAGAATGAGGTTTATATGGAGTCCTTAGCTAAGGATAATGCCAAGCACACTGTTTTCATGAGTTGTAGTAAAGAGTTTGAATGTGAGGTTCCACTCACATATAGGGTGACCATTGATGACAATGGGGATGTTCTAAGGAGTGTAATAGTCCAGAAGGTTGTCCGAGACCTTAAAATGGAACAGAAACCTGATTTTTATGATAAGGAGCTGTTGAGCTTTTGTTTTGATAGTCCTGATGCTAATAGGAATACTTATTTTGACGAGAGTGATCCCTTGGTCGGAATGACCCTCATTCAAATAGAGTTGTGTATGCTTGCTATTGCTATGCGATTCATGCCAAGGAGATTTATGTGGGTCTTTGATCCTGGAGGATTCAATCACACTTGTTACTCCAAGATAAAAAAACGTTTCCTTAATTAGACACCAAGGTGCTGAAACTAGAGGTGAGAATTGTAAGTCCTTCATGATGTCTTGTTGAAATTTGAGGCCAAATTTCTTTTGAACAAGGGGAGAGTTGTAGCAGGGTCATGGGGGGTTATCTTTTGTCGAGGTTCAATTCAATCTCCATGCTAAAGAATCAAGTTCAGAAAGCCTGAAATTTCGTATCTGGAGTTATCTTTTGTCGAGGTTCAATTCACGTGATCATATCTGGAGTTTTACTTGCTCAAATTTCGTGTTCTTCATATTAAAACAATCTTGAAGATGTACTCCTTCATATGGATTTGGAATCAACAGGATTCATCGAGTAAATTTGTCACAATAGAGCTTCAAAGACTATAACGCAGAATGCAATGCTATTTTTCTGAAATGACCTGTCAGTACTAAAATGATCATAACTCAATATTAGATGGATATTTTTGGTTGATTCTTTTTTTATATGAAAGCTAACGTCCATAGCTTTCATTTTAATAATCATGGGAATTTTTATTCAACCTGAGGTATGAGATATTAGTTTGTAAAGTTCATGCTGAAATACAGGAAAACTGCAGGATATTCAGAATTGACCTGTTGTCACTCAAACCCAATTATCTGGAGCTCTAGGCCGCCTATAGCATTTTTAATCAATCTGAGCTGGGAGATATGATTTTTCAATGTTCCTGCTGCTACACAAGAAGACTGATGAGCAGTCACTTATGACCTGTACTTACTTAAAGGCTTATAACTGCAGTTTCAGGAACGTTTTTTGCATGATTCCAATTGTAGAAGGAATCTAACTCGTATAGCTTCAACTTGTCTACTCATGGGTCTCCTAATTCTATCTGTGGAGAAAATGATAGCATCTGCAAGATGCCTCTGGAATCTGGAATGTTGCTGCACAGTTGTCAAGTGACCTGCTAGTACACAAACCTCTGTATCTAGAGTTTCATACATCATTTGGGGTTTCTTTTTTTTTGACATGAAAGCTAACATCTATAGATTTAAAATGAGATATCATGAGCCTTAAAATTCATCCTAATATAGGAGTTATGAACCTTGCAAGTCATGTCTGATTCCATAATGTTATACAAGTAGTCTGTTTTGCATTGGTGAGCAGCATGGGCATTTCTTCCTATTTTACATGGCTTAAGTGCACATCCAAGGCTACAAATTGATCCTTGAATGATCCACAATGTGTGAACATCATGTGGTATCAAAAGGGAGCCAAACAAACCTCAAAAGACTGACTTAATGATTACTATTTCAGGAAACAAACAAGACTACTTTTTGCTGAACAAAGCCTGCCTGTCTCGGATGCTTTTTCCAGTCTGTTTTCCCTCGTCTTATTAGAAGACTTAGCTATTACTTTAATCTAATATGTAAGGCCTTTATGAGCCCTTAGATGTAGTTGTATTCAAGGGTTGAGATCAAATTGTATGACCTATATAAGCCATGCTTGTAACCTAAGAAAATCAGAATATGAATGAATGAAAAACAAGGAGTTCTTACTCTATTTCAGTTAACTTGTGCAAGTCTTGGTTAACACAAACCTCAACAAACTTGTGCTAGTCTTATTTTGTTGGCCTAAGCTTAATCCATTCACTTGTGCTAGTCTTAGTGAGTGAGTTGAGTTTAGGACTCACTGTTCTTGAGCTGTCTGTGCTAGTCTTGACAGCCCAAGTTCAGAGCTTCTATCCTTTGGGTTTAAACATGAGAATTCACATCAACTTGTGCTTGACTTAGTTGTCGTTTATCCTCTACCCTATCCTTTACTTATTTGTTACAAAAACCAGAAAACAATCCCACAAAAATAGCCTTGTTTCATATGTTTTGTTGCTGCAATTTCAAAACAGTCTTTGGGTGGTTTGTTTGAATCTTGAGTCCTTTGCAAAACACCATTGACCCCTAAGTTGGTGTTCCAAATTGGTTATCAGAGCTATGGTTGCTCCTTGAGTAGTTCATGCTTGATGTTCATCATTTTTTTCTTGGAAAGAAACTTTTTAATTTGTCCACAAAGAACCTTACAACCTGTTCTGAAATTTTTTTTTCATTCTGAAATTTGCAATGATGAAGGCTGCCCAAAATACGAATCGTTTGACTTAAAAGTTCTCGCCTTGGCAAAAATAACAACAATTAACAAATAATAAAATCAGACAAATATGAAGTAATCAATGTACTGTTTTATGAAAAATGAAATAACGATGAGTGCGTACAAGAAGAATGATGGTAGCAGCAAGTTGTTGAGGAAAGATAGTTTTTTTTAATTGAATTTCTATGTCTTTGCTTACTCATTAATAATAGTTGTCTAGTAATTGCCATGTCAACATACAGAATTTGCCAAATCATCAACTTAACATCCCAATTTGACGGAATGTTAAGTCGAGGTCACGTTAATCAGTTTTTATAGAGTAGAGGGTTACCATGTGTGTTAAATAAAAAGGCAGGGGGTTATCACGTAGGATATGAAAAAACACATAAATACCTCGTAGAAAAACCCAAAATTAAAATATTGTGAATTAGTAAGCTTTGTGGAAATATAACCAAATTGAATTTTAACCTTATGTAATCAACAATAAAAAAAGAATTAAATTTAATAAACCTCTGCGGCAAGAGCCTTTGTAAGTGATTCTTGTCTTAGTGTATCCTGAACGGTAATACCGGCACATCCTACCCATTTCATTTCAGATTCTTGTTTCATACCTAGTCATATTGTGTTGACGACAGATTTAAGGGTTGTAGTACGGAGAAGAAGAAAAAGAAGAGTCTGATGTGCTCTGGGCCGGCCCCTTGACCGGCGGTTGGGCACCTAACCTTGAACACAAGCTCGCATTTCCACTTTACACTTCTATTTTCTTTCTTAATTTTGAGATACCTATATATACTCTCTCCCTAATTTTTGTATGCAGATTTTTATCAACTCTTAGCACAACACCCTAGAATATTTGTAATATCTAATACTTACTAATTACTCTCTTAATTGCTCCTTAATTAAGCTTAGTTTCTCGATTTAAGTAGCTAGATCTAGTCTCTCTTAGTTGAACTATCCTAGTCTTGGGCTTGTATTGAAGATTGTAGGTGCAGACATTCCCCTTATTTCATTAATACAAGTGTTGTTGGTATAATTTCTTCATCTTTTAGTTGTTTATGCAATTTATTTCATTTCAAGTTAATTATTTGTCATTTGATTGTTAGAATTTTGCTTTCCTAAAATATGATGTTCATCTCCTTATTCTCATTGTTTAGTTAATTGTTTTCCCTCAACATGAGTGAGTAGTCTCCCTCTAGGGTTTAGGGGGAGCCTAAGGGAGGATTATGTGAGAGAATTGGTTGAGTAATTAGTAGACTCGTGGTGATAATTAGAGTATTACCCATATGCACACTAGGTGCTCGATGGATTATCTAAACGAAAGTTGCACACTTTATCGAGTATTGTTTGATTATGTCTTAAGCGACAGCGGTAGAGATGATTAGACTAGTGTTTATATGAGTAATTTGAGACAAATGCGATAGCTTTGTTGAAGATTATTAATTGTTGAGACATTGGCAATTAATTCTACTCAAACTTATTACCCACTTGCTAATTACTTGACTAACCCATTGATCCCCCTAAGGTAAACCCTTTACCTTAGTTGTTCATAAATTGTTTATAACCTTATCATTTTTAGCGATTTGTTGCATTTAGTAATTCGTAGTTAATCACCTCATTCAACTCTTGTTAGGCTAAAATAGGACGCAATCAAGCTTGTAGTTGACCTCTCCATCCTCGTGGATTTGACCCCTATATACTACTTAGGGTTTTTCTACGTGGTACCCCTGTGTTTTTTTGAATTTTACGTGGTACCCCTTAGTTTCTAAAATTATCACTGGTACCCCTATACTTAGTAAACTACTAAAAATCGAGTTTTAAAACAGTTAATTTTTACAAAGAAAATATGTTTATGATTGTCTAAAAGATATTTATGAAAACGTCATGCAAAATTATTGTCAAAAGATCAAGGAAAAGTGCATAATATAAACGTTTAAAAAAGACAGATTAGTGCATTATGGGTATTGTGAGAGGTTTTCATTAACTTTAGGGGTATCACGTAGATTTTGAAAAAACGAGGGGTACCATGTAGAATTCGGAAAAATACAGGGGTACCATGTAGAAAAACCCTACTACTTATATTGGGTTTTTCTTTCATGTGTGAATTGACGATAAATCACTCTTCATCAATCGTTAATTCCGGTAACTAGCAAAGTCAAATAAAAACTTATAACTACCGAACAAACACTAGACTAGACTCAGCTAAAGGTAATATAGTGCAAGTAAGGGTCGTAACCCAAGAGAAGGCGGTATAAAAACTAAACTAGCTATAAAACTTTTGCAAAATACTAATTAAGACTATAAACGAAAATAAAGACTACTAATCAAAGACTAATGACACTTAAGAATACTAATTAAGATATTAACAAACTATGGCTATTAACAATGGGAAATAAGGTATAACATATAGCAAGAAAGTTTTGAGTTTCGAAGTGACATAAAAATGCTAAAGATGCAAACTTTAATGGTTGAAGCAATTCTCTACACACTTAGAGAGCAAGTAAAGTCAATAAAACTTAAGAATTGGTGTCATCCTACCCTCTAAGTCTCAACCTTCCTAATCATGCAAGTAACCCTCCTCTCTATCTCTTTTTAAGCTTAACACACCATAACGCATACAAGTTGCTTATTATTATCTGAGCCAACAACAACAAACATTCATGTGCTCAACAAATAGTATTTAAACCAATACTACACATAAAGATAGGATCCTTAAAGTATGATACAACTAGGAATGGCTTAAGATGGACTTCTAGTCATTTAAACCAACAAATAGTCATTCACTAACATATTCCGTCTCACAATGAACATAGATGAAATCATCTACAAACATGCAAGGTTACAAATTAAGAAATGCAAGATTTAAACCACTCAAGCAAGACTTAATACAAATGGAATGAAAGACAAAGAAGATGACAAAGTTTCAAAGTCTAAACATTCAGTAAATAAACCATTCAAAACTAAGGAAATGTTACAAATAAAGAGAGTAGAGAGTGGAATCCTTACAAGACTATGATAAAGGTTGAAACTTTGGTAGAATTACACTAAATATGAAAGATTAGCTACCCATAATTCTCATTAAAATATTCAAAATATCAAAGCTAAAATTTTAAGATGATAGTATAATAGATGAGATCCAAAAATCTCATTTGTTGTCCTTAAATACCTTAGCTACGTAAACCTAGGAGTCTTGGGAATTGGGCCTCCAAATAGGAAAAGACGGAATTTGTGACTCGTGGAAGCTGCGCAGGATGCAGGCTACGTCACATGACGCAAGCTGCGTCGTGGGACGTTGGCTGCGTCGCTTGGCGCATCCAGCAATTCATGATGTTGCCTTTTCCTTCGCAAAATCCGCACTTTGACTTTCGTTGACCGCCTTGTATGCTTGAGCTTCTCTTCAACTTGGCTCCTAAATCGCTTTTATTGACCTCCCAGGTTTGACCTACGTTGACCCGGGTCTTGGGATTGACTTTGACCTCAGTTGACTTTTTTTGACTTTTTGGTATGACTCCTCATTAGGCCTTGTTGACTCCTCTTCATGGCTCCGGAAAGAGGTGAATCCTCAAGTTTATACAACAACCGACTCAATACAAATTGTTTGACCCAAATTACACAAAACTGACCCGGATGAATGAAATTACAACAAACCCAATGGAAACTAAGTTAGCATGAAACTCATACTAGCAACCCTTATATAGTGCATAAGAAGACTCAATACTCCTAACTAAACACGATACGTTTGAGCGTTGTCACCAGGTCCAACATGCTATTTATATGTCGTTTTAGCAACACTCGAGGCTCTCGATCTTATGGGTATGCGCTAACAAGGTCACGCATCATACAAGAAGTCACTCAAGCATTTCATCGAACATGTTTTATGCATAAGATAGAAGTAAGACAATAATCAACAAATCAACCCAATCGATTAACCCTAATACAACCCCATAACCCCCCCCCCCCCCCCACACACGCACACTAGTCCTAGCTAGAAATTACACTATTCACACATTAATATGAAGAACATTGAAGAGTAAAGCAAGAGATTAAAGAAATACATGAGAGAATAAGACGTGCGAGTGATGAAATCAAACAAGGATTAACAAGTAACGTAAAGAGAGATTAATAAGATTATACCAACTCAATTAAAAGAAAGAAAGAGCAATTAAGAAGGAAACTTGAATCAGTTTGAAGATTTGTCACCAATCTTTATTTACAACCCAAAAAATCCAATACAAGACTAAATCTACAACTTAATTAAAGAGTAATTTGAGGAAGGATTTAGCTAATCTAACCTACTCTACTCTAATCTAGTCTAGGATTTAAGCTATGTAGAGATTGATCAAGATGCATCCCTTATTTAATTACAACATGGGGTATTTATACTAAGTACAAGGCTTGGGAAAAAGAAAGCAAAGTCAAGGCGAAGAAGCTAAAAGCAAACCTAGCTCGGGCGATTTGAGCAGTTAGTGACTACGGTTTGGCTCAAAATTCATTTGAAACATAATCGACATTGGCTTGGTTTAGCTCATAAAGAGCTTTGTCCGGTTTAAAAACATAATCGGGAAATTCTTTATATTGAAAACTAGGGGTTGTTTAACGAACACTTTTTCTTTCAAATAGCCATTAAGGAAGGCAATCTTAACATCCATATGACAGAGCTTAAAACCTTTCTGAGCAACAAAGACAATCAATAATCTTATAACTTCTAATCTAGCTACTGGTATGAAGGTTTCATCGAAATCAATACCAAATTCACACAGATGGCACGTATGTGTTACAATTATTGATCGATCCAATACTTTGTTTAGTGTTTCGAAATTGAACATACTCATAAAAAATGCTTACTCTTACTAATCTCATGTATTATACTAGATATAAATAAAAATTAAGAATAACCATATGTTTATAATAAAAATATAAGAAATAAACATTTACAAAAAGGCGATAAAGAACCGTTTCTAACCCGAAACCCGGCCAAAAAATTGTATAAACACGACCCGTATAACCAGTATTTTACAAACCCGAAATAGAACCGACTCGTATTTTACCCAAACCTCGAATGACCGAACGCCTAACCCACCCGCCTGAACCGTTTGACATGTCTACTTTAGAGTGCAGAATACGTTATTATAGACTTATATTACCTTTACATTAAACAATATGAAATGTTAGCCCAGAGGAACTTAGAAAACTCTCAATGCAATATACGTTACAATATATTATGTATAATTATTATAGTAAAAAAACTACACAACGACGATGGCTTGAGTTGGGCGAATTGGCCGTGTTGGGCAAACGGACGCCTTTGTGTATTCGAGGGGGGGGGGGTGTTAGTGGGAGTGAGAGAAAATTGAAGAAGAGATATTATGGAGCATTACAAAAGAAAAGCAGTTTTGTGACGAACTTTTTTGTCACAAACAGCAGACTTGCGACGAGAATTCTGTCGCTGAATTATAATGCGATGACATTTCCTTTGCAAGTCTGGTTGCGACGGAACTCACGTGACTTTGATAGTTTGAAGTCAAAGTCAAAGTCAACCTTTGCAACAAAATTTTTGTCGCACTTATTAACTATATGCGATGGAACGTCCGTCGCAAGTATATTTGCTACAGACTTCAAAGTCCTCTTGACCGTGCATCTAGTCAACATTTGCGATGAAACTTCTGTCGCAAAAATGGAAAATTCCTTCGTAAATCCACCTGTATTCACTAGGTTTTCTAGTTTTTCCCACACCCCAAATGCTAAAAAAACCTGCAATTTCCAGCATCATCATCAAAGTCAGTTACAAATATCCAACAAGAACACCACAACGACACACACAAATTTCCGTCACAAACATTTATTTCATAAAATAAAATAAAAGTTTTACATCTAAAGTTCACAAAACAAAGTCTTTACGTGAAGCTAAAGAAATCTACATCAGTTCTAAGATAGAGTTAAGGTACAAACTAACTACTTTACTAATCACTCAACCACGCACACGAATTGAATGGAGTGAAAAGGGTAAAAGGAGGATTGACTCTAGCATTGTTGCCACCATCATCATCAAAGTCATTGGAAGGGTTGCAGCCGGCAATAAAATTTCTCCCAAACTGACTCAAATACTCCTCTATGGCTACAAGCCTTTTAGCTTGCTTGTCGCGCTTTTGCCTAAGTGTATCATTCTCTTTTACCATCCTAGTAACGAATCAGGGGTGTACTAATCCAGAGTGGTTGTACCAGTGGAGTACCTATGATGCTCAAACAAGTTATTTGTCGTCGGTCCCAACCCGTACACTCTTCCCTCTTGTCACATCCAGTCTCCTCAATGTAGATCTTCGTTTCTTCGATGTTATCAACTCCTTACTTTTGAAGCTCATATTTCTTTGACATGATTGATTTCTACATCATAAACAAGCAAAAAAGTAGTAATTTGAAATTTATATAGCTGAGTTAATTGTAAGTGAGAAAAATGACGTGATTAGTTATATAATGTCTAACTTATAAAGAGGACAACTTGTTTTTTTTATAACCATCCTTGTATGTTATACTTCTTTGTCTTCTCAAAGACCTTCATAGCTGATGAGATATCAGTACCATCTTTCCTGACCTACAATTTAGATAACTATTATTATATATAAATATGAACTTATAAATAACCGAAAAATAAGTTAATTAAAAAAAGAGCGAAAGAAAAGGTAATTTCACCATTTCATCCATAAGTTGTAGAAGTTTTTATACCCATTACGCGAACAGACAACTAATGCGACTTTGTTCGCACAAGCCTATCAAACAATATTTATATGACTTGATACCAAACCAATGAATATAGTATGGAAATTTCAGATCGATCCACGACGGTAGCAGGGTTAGAGTGGCTATAAGTCTAGGTCTCGCTTGGGTTTAGTCTATCAAACAAGATGAGTAATAAAGGTAAGTTAACGAATTTAAACTAATAAGCATAAGCTAAACAAATAACACAATTATAAACAGAAGTAGAGGAGAAACTATGGTCTCAAGATCACCTAAGTAAGTAGGGTCGAGTTTAAGACAAAATAAAGGATGAGAGATGGGTAAGGTCTAGGTTTGTCTCCGTCTTTCGACAAGAGACGAGCCTTGGGTCAAGTCAAGCCAAGATTTCTCCCTAGCTATCCCCAACCCACCTATGAAGTGCAGTATACAATAAAGTCAAAAACTCTCGCCTTAAACAAGTAAAAACAAGAGTGAAATGTCAAACTTTTGTTCAAAAAATTCAATAAACATATGTAATGCACATGACAAGAGGTACTCATCCAACGCTCTACACAATCAAAGATAACTATAACAAAAGGGAGTGTTTGCCAAGTAAGGTATCGACTTTTCGGTCCAAGAGGTCTCTTAGGTAAGATCTAACGAGCTATCACCCCTATTATAACACCACCATACACCAAGGTGCCTTAGAATACCCCCTTAGCACACGGAAGTGCTACCATCTCGGTTACCCGAGCTAGTAAATATCACAACAAGCAATAAAGAAACAACATTTATTAAGTTAATGTTTAAATGTCATTACATAACCAAACAGATGGCATACCATTTGACCAAAATACCAAATCCACAATATTAAGATACCAAAATCGAATAACAATGTTTAAAGACTCCTAAGAATCTAGACTGCAAACTGACACGCGGATACTAGACACACTCGGTGATCCCATCCTCGAGCTCGATCCCACACAAGCTAATGATTACATGTGATCACCTGCTCACGATCCTCCAATGGATCACAGTAGATTTGAAAAACAGTAAAGGGTCAATATTCACATATACCGACCAATGTACAAGAGCACATGGGAAAGAGAAGCCGGAGGGCAACCGCAACGGTTACCTTAGTAGACTCAGGTTACCAGCCTGCTCTACAAAACCACCTATTGACCCTGGACCGCAGCCACAGGCGACGAAGGAGACAAACCCGGAACATTAATGTGCAAATCCCTTACATGGAGGGATAACCACGGGGGCGAACTCGGGGCGTGACCTATCTCCCAACAAGATCACCAAACCATAGTTACCATAGTAACATCGACAAAAACTCCCCAATCTTCATCATCGTCACAACAGTGACCAACAACATCAATCACATAACAAAGATCACATAGTCTTATCACATCAATTAGTAATGTAAAACTGAGTAGGGAAACCCTACCTTATAGCAATTCCGATGGCAAGAAGCAGTCAAAAGTTTTCTTCTACAAAGTCCCCTCTTATAACAATACAATCATACAATCAACACTAAAATCCCCCTTTCCCCAATTCCATTATGGTAAACAATATGATATAATCTATCATAGTCAATCGTACATCAAGAATACTCACACAGATAATCAATCAACGTAGCAAAGGCTTAGATCCGGCACGAGATGATGAAAGGTGTCTTGAGGAGTTTTGAGAGGATTTGAGAATTAGGATTTGTAGTTAAGAAACGTAAAAGTAAATTATTTAATTAATTCCTCCTATTAACCTTTAAACACCCGTTTAATCCCTGATTTTTGTCGCACTCAGTCGAGTACAACATGTACTCGGTCGAGTACGACTCACTCGGTCGAGTACCAATGTCACTCAACCGAGTACGCGATATCAAAATACCACTAAAATCACCAGCCAACTTTACTTGGCCGAGTAGCCTCTACTCGGCCGAGTACAACATGTACTCGGTCGAGTAAGATCTACTCGGCCGAGCCCCCTATACACAGAAATACGGAATATTACAGCTTCACTCCTTAAGAACGAACTTCGTCCTTGAAGTTCACAACGCATACTCCTTCAGATAGCCTACCAACTAACAACACTAGACACCACACACAACACGAACATATGCCACGGAAACACACTACAACACATATGTTACACATTTGTCACAACAGCACATAACAACACATTTGACACACACAACCATATAAGCACAACACAATAAGATCAACTATGACATACTACCCAACAATACTCAAGACACAAAACTAGCAAAATGCCCTACTTCCTTTCCCCTTAAGATCAAGGTTACGTCCTCGTAACCAAACATACCTCTTCAAATAGATGCGGGTACTTCTCCCTCATTGCAGCTTCAGGCTCCCACGTTGCTTATTCCATGTTATGGTTAGACCATAACACCTTTAGTAGCGTCGTCTCTGCATTCCCGGTCTTAACACACATTTCGGTCCAGGATCTCCTTTGGCACTTCAACATAAGTGATTGCCTCATCTAGCTCGATAGTCTCATGATATGTCTAGTTTTTATATGATTTTACTCCATAATTTAGCTCAATTTTACATGATTATTAACTTTATTTAGTATATTTGTGAGCTAATTACGTGTTCGAGGTGTATTGCTCGTGTTTGTTACGTTTTGTAGGAATCTAAGCATTTAAAGGCTTTTTCCTAGCACGTTAGCAAGCACCAAAGTTCACTAAGCTAATGGAAGCAAGATGGACCATGGAAGGACATTATGGGAAATGACAAGCCCAAGCATGAAGATTTGTGAAATGGGTTGATGTACAAATGAGAAACCAAAATAAAGCCGAACTTAAGGAGTCCACACAACTCAACATAGGGATGCTCTTTGGATGCTCATGAGATGCCAAATTGTGTAATTAGCTAGAGAATTAAGGAGCTTAAAGATGTATCATAGGATTCCTCAAGCATTTAATCAAGTCATTAAGTAAATATACCTGGATTAGAGAAACCCTCATCGGGGTGGCCTATCCCCGATCGGGGTCGGGGTGATGTGGGATTATTACGTTTCAAGTCCTCTCCCTATATAAAGGAGAGGGACTTCGACACTTGAGATCATCTTTTCTCACGCATCTTCTTACATACTTTTACACATTTTACATATAATTCTCTTCATAATTTAGCACAATTTTTGAGCTTAAGAATTATTGTCTTGTTTTAAGTTAAGCTTTCTTTAGTTCACAAACAATTGTTGATTACATTTCGAGTTATAATTCAATCTTTCCATTCAAGTTATTTGGGTTATTTGTTCTTCATTTCCGAGTTATACTTCTCTATTGCGGTAATTCTAATTCCCGTTTTATGTTACTATTCACTTTCTTCATTTACATTACAAATCATTTAGTTAATCTTATCACTAGTTAATCAATATTTCATTGTTATTTACATTGGAATTGTTAGTAGTAAATTCATTCCAACACTTAGTGTATCACATTTTATTAACAAGTTATTTCCTTTTATAATATTATATTCATCATGTTTATTATACCAAATGTTATTAGTTTAATTATCAACATGAGTGAGTAGTTTCATTTGTCTAGGGATTGAGGAAGCCATGCACAATTAGTAAGTTGTAAATGTTAAAATAAGGATGAATTAATATTGATAAATTGTTTCTATCACATGCTTGTATTGTTTTGTTAACCTTTGTTATTTGGCCAATTACATTGATTAAATTTGTTAATTCATTCTATAAGTCGAGAGCCACGGAATTGGATTAGACTAAGCATGTGTAGTAGGACGACCTACTTATAACGAAAGTTCTCTAGGACCCGACCTAAGGTTGACATTAATATCGAGAGATGGGTGTTTTAAGCCTAAGCAATTAACAACATTAAGAATTCTTATGTTTAACATGAGCATTTACGCATTTTCATGTGTGACCCGACTCCCTTAAACTCTTTTATATTATTGAATTTACATCTTATTGTTTTAGCAAAACATCAAAACCAAACCAATCATTAAACCGACCTTGATAGAAGTCTATTCATAGCATTTCTTAGCGCAATTCCCATCTCCTTGTGTTCGACCCCTCGTACCACATTAATTTGTGTCAAGGGAAATTTATCTATGATTAGGTGTGCGACATAGCTTATAAAATTTTGGCGCCGTTCCCGGGGACACGGTTTTATTGCGTTTTTTTTTTGTAGATTTTTATCTTGTTTTTTTCCCTTGTCTTTTGAAACACTTGTTCCTTGAGACCGTACTTACAATTTCATTGAAGATTGTTGCCTTATGCCCAGGTCTTCTCGTGAGGAAGAATTACTTTCACCGGATTCCGAGACCGAGAAAACCTTTCGTAGAAGACGACGATTTTGGAAAGAAGTAAAGGAAGCCGCTTCTCTCCTACAAGTTGAAAGTGCTAGAAAGTCTTACTTAGACGATGTGGAACATCTTGAAAAGGAGGATGTTTCTAGTTCATCATCATCAGCACCACCCTCACCAACTAAAAATATGGTGAAAGTTTCCGATTATTTCAAGCCCACCGCGGCTATGCTTCCGGCCGGTATCACCACCGCTCAAATTACCGCCCCGGAATTCGAGATCAAACCAGCTTTCATTACCCTTGTCGAGAGGAATAAATTTGAAGGAATTCCTTTGGAGGATCCCAATTTATATGTGCAAAATTTTTGTGACTATTGCTCCATGATTCGACAAACGGGCGTCACTCAAGCCCAAATTAGGGAAATAATTTTCCCTTTCTCTTTGAAGGACAAGGCAAAACTTTTGATCAATAGCCTTGATCGTACCACCATGGGATTCACAAATTGGGAGACATTGGCTCTTGCTTTTTATCAAAAGTTTTTTCCACCCGAAAAAACTCAAACTTTGAGGAGCTTATATGACGCTTGGGAGAGGTACAAGGAGCTCCAAAGGCAATGCCTACATCATGGGTTGGATGTTTGGTTCCTTGCCATAACATTCTACAATGGGTGTTGTGCCGAATCCCGAAGAATTCTTGATTCCGCCAACAATGGGTGGTTTCAAGAAATTGACACGGATATTGCACATGCCACAATTGAATCCATGGCGATCCATGATGCCCAATATGTCAATTCTCGGAGTGCGTCCGTCAAAGGAGGATATGAAGTTTACGACACTAGCATTTTGAAAAATCAAATCCTTTTGCTTCAAGAAAAGTTGGAGGCTCAAAATGCGGTTCATTAACCCTATGTCGTGTCTTCTGCTAGCCAAATTGTTGTTTGCGAAAGTTGCGGCGGTGCGGGTCATTTCTCCACTCTATGCTAAGCTACTATGGAGGAGGTATATGCTTTTCAAACTTTTAAGCAAAATTCTTATCCACCGGGTACCTTTTCCAATACCTACAACCCAAACAAAAACTTTCACCATAACTTGTCTTACAAAAGCAACAATGTGCTCAATCCTCCACCCCAACAAAATTTTGTGTCTCAACCTCAACAAAATGTCTATGTCCCACAACAAAGGTTTAATTTTCCACCGGGATATCAAAATCAAAACTACCAACCAAGGCCACCAATACAAAACTCTCAACCAAACCAAGTTCCCCCCCCCCCCTCAAATGTCCTACAAAACAACCAAGACCGTAAACTTGAGTTCTTGGTAGTGCAATTGGCTAATACCCAAACGGAAATGTTGGCACAACTTCAAAAAACTATCAAAGTCATGATGCCGCAATCAAAATGCTAGAACAACAAATGGCTCAACTACCCGCTTCTAGCTCTCAAAGAAGAACGGGTCAAATACCACCTCAAGGTGAAATTACCACATGATACTCTCAATGCAATCACCTTGAGAAGTGGTATGAAGTATGATGAGCCACTCATGCCCAAGGACAATGAAGAGGTGCTTGTTGAGTTGGAGATTTCACCTAGTGGTCAGAAAGTTGAAAGTGTGCCAAAGAAGGTGGATGATCCCATTGTGGTTGAGGAAGTCAAAGATTCGGAGGATGCTCTTCCAAAGAAGGATGTTGGGACAAAAGAGCCGGAAAAAGTCAAAGTGCCTTTCCCTCATAGATTGGCAAAGCATCAAAAGAACACTCAATTCGATAAATTCATGGAATTTGTGAAGAAGCTCCAAATAACCGTTCCTTTTATCGAATTAATCACTCAAGTTCCTTCTTACACTAAGTTCATGAACGACATTTTAATTAAGAAGAGGACTTTTGACGAAGTAGAAACTATAGCCTTCACCGCCTAGCTTAATATGAGAGTCTATTTGTAGCCTTCCCCTCCTAAGTTAAAAGATCCCGGTAGTTTTTCCATTCCATGCACAATTGGTACCTATCAAATTGATAAAGCTTTATGCTATTTAGGTGCTAGTGTAAGTGTCATTCCTTACTCTATTTGTGCTAAGCTTAATATGAGAGTCTTGAAATGTACTAGTGTCACATTGCAAATGGCGGATCGTTCTATAAAACGCCCTTTGAGAGTTTTGGAGGATGTTCCCGTCAAAGTTGATAAATTCTTTATTTCGGTTGATATTATTATTCTTGACATGCCCGAGGATGCCCAAATCCCAATTATTTTGGGAGACCCTTTTTACATACCGCGAGTGCGATAATGGATGTCAAGAATGGTAAAATAACATTGGAAGTGGGTGACGATAAGGTCACATTTGATTTAAATCATGCCATGAAGAGACCAATGTTAGAAGAGTCTTGTTTTTCCGTTGATGTTTTGGATGTTGTTGACATTGTCATAGATGACTCTATACCTCGGTCTTTGGCTAAAGACCCTTTGGAGGCACTCTTGCTATTAGACTCATTTGGAGGTGATAATGAGATTGAGAATGAGGAGGTGGATGCTTTGAAAAATGAGTTGGATGGAGAAGAGTTACCAATGGAGGAAAGCTCGCACTTTGTAGATGACAAGGAGAAATCAAAGAGATAACACTAAGAAAATTTTGAAGAAAGAATTTCAAATCGGTGATAAAATGTTACTTTTCAATTCCCGCCTCAAGCTATTTCCAGGAAAGCTTCGTTCAAGGTGGTCGGGTCCATATACCGTCACAAATGTCAATAAGTTTGGTTCCGTTGAAGTGATGACCACCAATGGCAAAAAATTCAAAGTCAATGGCCATCGTTTGAAGGTCTACCATGAGAATGCGGTCGTTGGGACACTAGACGGAGTTCGCATGGAAGCTTGAACCGACTCAAGTTTCATACCTCGTGCGTGACGTTAAACCAGCGCTTCTTGGAAAGCAGCCCAAGCTTTTATTTTATTTTATTTTATTTATTTTCCGTAAATTCTCATTTTTTTAGAATTACCTAGACTTGACGGTGTTTATTTTTGGTTATTTTTAGGTGACATAATGAAGAAAAGAGGAGTCGATGAGGAAATCCCAAGCACGTAATCCTGTTCGGGGACGTAACTTTCAAAAACGAAGCCCAAATTGAAAACATGGGCGAGAAAGTTAAAATGCGTAGACTTGGTCAACCCCAATCGGGTTTCTTAGGCACCGATTGGGGTCGCAGTTGCCAGGGTTGTTTCAATTTCTTTAGAATACGAAACAAAGCATCAATACTCTATCATTCCTCTTGAAACCAACGGTACTACTCTACCTTTCTTCTTCATTTTCTTCACTTAAATCCTAGGGAAACATCATTTCCTTCATTACTTTGCAAGATTCATTCCATCATCAAGTAATTTTTCCTTTCCTTTCTCTTTAAATCCATCCATTTCAATTAATTTAATCAAGTTTTTTAAACCCTAACTTAAATTGGGGGAAATTGATTATGTGCTTATTTGTGCTAGAAATTGATTGTATTGTGCTCTATTAAGGTTTATAAGATGAATCAGTTCACTAATTTGTTCTATTATTGTTGTTTGGATGGATTTTGGTTGCCTTAAGATAAATTTTTGTCTAAATATTTCAGAAAAACGGGACCTAGAAAAGCTCTTACCCAAGGTGCTCCAAAGAGAAGAAGAGGTGATGCAGAATCCTCCCGGGCTGCGGAGGATGTCGAAATGCCCGATGTACCGGAATGGCATGATAATGATTTTCCCCGAGTGATCTTCAACGATAAAAAAAACAATGGGATAATTGGGTTCTCTTACGCTTCAAGGGTATGAAAGCAACTAAGTTTATCAATCAAGGTTCTTTTAAAAGAATTGGAATTGACAAACATGTTAAGTCTTTATTTGAGAATCTTGATATGCTAGCTTGTTACAAGATGGATTATAAAACCTTTCCCGAACTCACACTTGAATTTTTGAGTTCCTTCGAATTTCATAAACCAAAACGAGAAGGGTTTATTCATTTTGTAACATTCCGGTTGTTTAATCATGATTCTCGTTTGGATTTATCGGACTTTGCCAAGATTTTTCCTTTGAAATGTGAGGGCTTTCATACCGTATCACCCGAAGGTTACCTCCCTAATTGGACTTGGGCATCCATTTCTCACTACCCTTTCACTGGTTGGGACCATACCCCTCACCAATACATTCACTACCTCGAAATTCGCATTTGGCAAAGGTTTATGGGGTGGACCTTTTTTGGGAGGAATGAGCCTCAGTCGGTGAGGAATATTAAGGTCGAGATTTTAGGTGATTTTCTAAATGTAAACGGTGATGAAGAATGAGGGATAAATATACCCTACAAATTTGCTAGCCACTTGACCAAGTAATGTAATGCTACCAATAGATCCATTGTCTTCGGTGGTTGGTTACTAGAATTGCACATAGTGTTTGTCGTTTCAACCAAGAGACCACCGACTTGACTCCTTTGGAGAGTATGAAAGAGGGGATGGACTTGATTATGAGTATTTCCTATCTTGTAATTGGTTTAGGAGCTCTCATCCGGACATGATTTGGAGGATTGGTAGTCATGATTCTATTAGACTACCGGCCGAGACGAGTGAGCTTCAACCTTTAGTCCATACCAGACACCGTCATGGGAATTCCCCCTTTATTCTCCCCATTTACCACTTGCCACTTAGAGGTGAGAGAAATACCACCATTGACCGACGTGCAAGAGCTCAACCAACTCAAGCACGTCATTCCACCTTTAGCTTTGATGTGATGGATATGATGTGTGATCTTAGTCTTAATATTAATGTTATTCGTGATGATCAAAGACTTGCATTGCATCCTATTTATGATCACTTTGCTAGACAAGGGGTAATTCGATCTGAGGGACCACACCCATCATTTTATCATTATCCCTCAGATGGATTCCCTCCTCCTAACCATGATGCAGGTACTTCTACTCACTATGGTCCCGGTCCGGATTTTTGTGGTTCGGATTATGGAGTTAAAGCATTTCATGGGGACTATGGTGGAGGCTCTGGTGGCGGGTATGATGGTGGTTATAGTAGCTATGGAGAGAGGATTAGAAGTGGGCAAAATATGAAAGTCCTAGACCTCTAATTAGACTCTTCTAATTAGTTCATTAAATTACATTAACTTAATGATTTAGGATCTAGTTATCATGCATGCAAATATAAAAGCATAAAAGAAAAGATAAGACGAAAACATCCTTACATTGAGATTTTTCGGTTAATAAGGGCACAATAAGAACTCCTTCTTATTGTTCTTGAGCATGAAATTAGTGGATGATCCTCCATAAAACAACCTCCAAAGTTGAAGGTCTCCTTCTTTTTGCACCCAAGAATCAACCCAAAAACACTATATTTATTAACTAGATAAATATAGCATTATCCCTTAAAAGATACTAGTAATATTACTACATTAGTAATATATGAAGTATATTGTATTTATGTGAGTTTCTTGATAGAGGTTGAGAGAAGAATGCATGTAAGAATATTGATAATGAAAGTTGAGCAACACTTGCTCTCTCTTATCTTCTTGAAACCGGCCAAGGGCCTTATAATGGGCAAATATTTTGCTCATAATTTATTTCACATGCATTAGGTAGTGTATGGTAGTGTATGTAATAATTAAAGCAGTTAGGACATGTTACATCACTAGGTGGAGTGTAGAATTATGAGAGAATAATCATCATTAGTCCCCACTACTACTAAACCGTCCACCATGTGTATAAAATAGTCCATTTTGATTTTTGATATTTGTCTCACAAATACTTATTATCAAATGCTTAATTATCTTATATAATCGAGTATTAATTTGATCATACAACAATTATATGACTCAAATTAATAAATAATATAAACTCAACTTTTAAGTGATATTTTACCATTATATCAATATATAATGGGTCCCACAATATCCAGTTAATTAATGTTACAACTTCTTGTAAATATAATTAACTAATTACCTCTACCTCAAAATATTTGCATAACCTCAACGAATTTAATGAATTTACGAGTAATCACTAAATTAATTCTTATTTAATCATATAAAAATCAAAAATTTATTCAGTCAGTTATCGTATAATTGACTAATAAACTTAAACGGAATGAGTTCCTAATTCAATTTCCAATAAATAACTCTCGTAACAAAACATATATCAAATATGTAAGGGACTTAATTAAACTGTATCGTATACAAATAATTGGTTTTCTATTTGGGTCTAATCCTATAGGTGTGACTAAAGGGATCAGTTGATCACCGCCGTCAAACGACAATAACGTCAAACTCTAGTCAGCCGAGCGTTACCGATTTACGTTAATAACAGACGTGGAGTATCAAAATATACTAATCATGCCACGTATATTCCAAATGAGATTTATTATATAAATGCACTATTGTGGAGGACACTTACTCCAACAATCTCCCACTTGTTCGATACAAGTTGTGCATGTAGCAACACTATTGCGGAGGACTCCTCCTCCTACAATTTTTCCCACTTGTGTAGACAAGTTGTGTGCTACCGATTCTCTTGTCTCTTTTGTGTCACATCCTCCCACTCATCGCAAAGTGTCTTACAGGTCGCACTTGCAATTGAAAATTATAAATAGAGTGGTTTTCTCGATCGGGGATATAACTGTCTGACCGGAAAAATCTACCAGAGATCTCTTCCGAGCTTGGCCACGCATTTCCAGTTATTACTCCTCGAGTGGCCCGAAAATGTTAATACCCAACGTGGGTGGACAATTCCTGTTGACCCATCTTACACTGTATGATGCAGATCACAATGACCCAGAAGATGTCCATCGGCCTCCTTTCACGGCACGACCTAGGAAAAAAACCAAAGTCAATCGGAAACTACACCGACTCAGGTAAATGGTCGCCAGTCTAAAGAATCGACTCATAGGAATAAAATAGAAATCCCCGCCACGACCAGGCTTCAACAATTTTGATAAGGGACTCTATTATGGTCACTGCCTGACATAGTGTCTCCACAGTCTGCCTATGTAAACGACCAGTCATCTCCATGACCCTATGGTGCTGAACCAACCATCGATCGACTTACAATCTAGTCACTTCGAGACGTCACCTCAAATGAATGACTAGGGACAAAACACTAAGTTCATCCTGTTCACTTGAATTGGGTTCAACCTTTCTTTCAACCAATTCGGATAAACAAAGTATTAAAATTTAGTTAAACTAAATAAGGAGTTTTAATGAAACTCTAACAATGAATGCGATTATAAAATATCTGGAAAAATTGATACGCTATCAATAATTTCATATCTCATAATCTCCAGCAATTCAGGTACATATTTCAATCCTCATTGAAATGACATGACTATCATGTTCAGCCTGCAAAAAGCATGGCTAATGGATTAGCAATACTTGCATCTTTCCCATCGTTCTGATTGTTATTTCTCTTTGTCTACGTAATCTCATATTACATAAAACTTTCTAAGTACGTGTCTAGGTTTGAATCTAGACTCTTGGCCTAAAGGTAGCTCCCATTGTTTTACCAGTATCATGGAATAAGATATACAACTATAGGGACTACTTCTAGTCCCTCCAATGATGTCGAATTCAAGCTACTTTCATATGCATCATCATATGATGCAATGTACTCCATTTCCGTTGTGAAATCCGCAATGATAAACTGCCTGGAACACTTCCAGTGGATACATGACATTTATATTTGAAAATGTCACTTCTGCTTGGAACCTTTCCAATAGTCTTTTCTGGTTGGAACTCTTCTAACCGATAAATCTTCTATAAAACACAGCCAGTTCATGCTTTCAAATCACTTTGATCAGTTTGGAAACTGAAGTCTGTGTAACCCCTTACACACGACTTACTGTAAACTTCAAACACATGGAACATATCTTTAGTCATTCGCAAGTACTAAGGATGTTCTTTTTGGCTATCAAGTGACTCTCACTTGGATTTGATTGCAAATGATTCGTCATGCTCAAAGCATGCGAAATGTCGAATTGAGTATACATCACAGCGTATATAATTGACCACGCAGCGGAAACAAAAGGAATCAATTATTATGTGTTCAACTTCCTTGAACTAGTCAAAGATCTTATCAATATAAGAATTTTGACTCAACGCTAATATCCTTTTAAATTTATCTCCATAAATCCAGATATCTAAAAGATGTATTCTACTTCTCCAAAATCTTCCATCATCTAAAATGATCAAAATGTCTCCACATATAAGACTGATGAAAACCATATTACTCCCACTAAACTTCATGTATTCAACAAAATTCCACGAGATATCGAGAAATATTTTACAACATGATTGACACATTAATTCCAACTCTTTAGTGCTTACTTAAGACATCCTCTTAAGCTTGCAAAATTAACTTAGGATAATTAGGATCTACGAACCCACAGGTGGATATAAAATATTCTACCTCTTCTAGAATCGTATTCAAGAAGGTGGTTCTTGAGATCCATTTGTCATCATACTATTATCAAATGCTGTAATCGCTAAGTATATTCGAATGGATCGAAGAATTAAGATTGGTGCAAAACTCTTTGCCTACCAATTTATCTTTGAAAACATTTTAATGTTCATCCATGCAATTTTCGATCTTAAAAATCAATTTACATTGAAGAGATCGTACTTCTTCAACTAAAGTGTTTACCAGGTCACATACTTGACCAACATGCATGGAGTCCATTACGAATCGCATGACTCTAAGCCATAGCAAGAAGTTGGGACGAGAAACAGTCTCTTATAAGTCACAGATTAGAATTCATCTCAGTAAAGTAGATTAAAATCCCATTTGACCTCTTAGGTTCCGAAGAAACAACTACTGAACAAGCAATGAGGAAAAAATTTTCGGACCATATGCTCAGCTTGTGGCTCTTGAAACATTTTCTCCAACTCTGTCTTATCAAGAAATAATCGTATTTTTTATTGAAAGACAGGATCACGAGCCACAAACGCTTTGTTCTCGTGGTCAATGTAGGATTATTGAGCACTTGTTTCGTACGGATAACTTACAAATTAGGTACGCTACCAATTCATATCGTATATGGAATGAAATCAGACTGTTTTAAATGCGCTTTAATATGGTGGGAAAAGAAATAGCAGACAAAATAATAAAAGTCCAAGGTTAGTCAAGTGGCTCAGTTTGACTTGACAAATACAAAATCATAACGTATAAGGTTCTGTTTCTCTATGCAACAACACCTTATCTAATAATGTGTGTTAGAGAAGTTAACTTGTGAAACCATTTCACAATACTTTTGGTGAAAATCAAAGTCAATACTTAGATATTTCTTTTACAATTTGGTCGTAAGTCCTTGAGCTAATACTCTTGGTGGTTAACTACTTCACATTGAAGCTCTTTGAAATTTTCAAAGATTTCTCATAGCACCTCATTAAGTAGAATCAAATATAATATCTACTTAAATCGTCGGTAAATAAAGTGAAATAGTCATAACCATCTCTGGTTGTGATTATTATTGTACCACACATATATATCATTATGTAATAGGGCCAATAACTCACTAGTTCGATTTCCTTTTCAATAAAAGGGGCATGAATCATCTTGCCTTGAATACAAGATTTGCACGCACCATAAGATTCAAAATCAGATGGTTTAGGGATAGTTGTCAATACTAGCCTCTTAATGTGCTACACAATCCAGAATTAAGATTAGATTAGGGTCACCAATTTTGAGCCTTTTTTCAATCTATATGACAAGTAATTTCTAGTTTAGGTAAAGAATATAATTACCTTTGATTGGCATGAGAGAACCATTGACCAAGTAAGATACAACGCTTGTTCCATTCGCAAAAGTGAAACACTTGTGTCGTACACTAAAGTGGATACTATATTCTTTATTTAGAAGTCATGTACAAAATAACTTTTATTAAAGTATACCTCTAAATCAAAAACTAGATTGATCACATTATTACTTTTATATGTCTCTATAGAAATAAAACTACAATAGTTATATTTCCCTTATAGGTCGACATTTAATCATGGATAGTCGTCGCACGAATCATTATTATATGCATTGAATACATCGATAAAAACCATAATGGGTATCTAATACCCAAAACTTGCATTTTAGCAAATTAAATGTCGATCATATAGATATTATGGGTGAAAATAGTACACCCAATTTCGAACTCTTTAGAAAACTTTGGGGCAAATTCTTTTCTAGTGTCCTACACTGTAAAATAGAATCATCAAAAGTTGGGTTCGACACCTTGCTTGGGTTTGACTTTTGCTATTTCAAAATAGTCTTGCCTTTTGCCCTTGCCTTGTGCCAACATCGTGCCAACCTACTCTTGAACCTCGTCATATTCTTAACAATCAAGAATAAAACATCTTTCCTAGAGCTCCCACTCATTTTCATGAATCTCTATTTAGACCAATAGATTAGAAATATAATGAAGACTATTCTTTATTTCATTCATGGTTTTACCTTCAAAAGGATAAACCTTTCATGAAGTGACTACGGTATTTTGGTTATTCACGATTTCAAATAAATCGATTAACCTTGTCGCCCCAACTGATTTGGCCTCTTTTGAGGTAAGCCTCGATAAGGAGCATTATGACGACATACCAAAAATACAAATATTTTCGTTGGAGCGAAAATATTGATGTACCATTGTTATGAGAAGACGTCACTAAAAATCAAAACGTTTTTGACTAAGTGTGACTTATTCATCTACTCTTCATAAGAGACATTCGCAATGGTGAATATGAGGATCAAAAGATAAATTTCATTTTGTCTTTAGCTACGGTGGTTTAAACGGAGATCGCAATCAAAATGCTACCATATAAAATAATGGAAACTCCTTTCCACGATTGAACGAATTTACAAGTTCGTAGAAGGAAAAATATTTGTCATTGCGCGAATAAAATATGAACGGAAAATAAACATTCATTTCTTATATATAATTTACTTGTAAAACAATTTTAAACAAGTCACTCATATAATGACCCCTCACGAAATGATATAAGTGATTCCAAGACCCATCTTTAGACAAAAATAGTCATCGTATGCTACCTTTATCTAAAAAATGGTAAGTCATTACTTGACTAATTCTACCCTTAGAACTCTTGGTTGACGGATTTCAACTAAATCCATCTCCTAGTCCTAAGATAACGCTTATCTAGTTGAGTCCAATCCAATTTTAGCTTGTGATCGTATCACCCTACTTACCCGAGGTAAAAAGGGACCCACGAGCGTGGTAGCCCTAATGAACACGGGATTCATAGGTGTTACTAATTGGTAAGGCTAATCTCAATTTTTTAAGTCATGTTAGAGGTCTTGTCAATTTAGTTATTAATTCCCTATGAGCGAACTAAGTCGGTGAATTTTGAATAACTTTGAATTGACAATCGAGAAATAAAAATGCATGTTGGCGATTTTGGCATGAGCGGAAAATATAAAGCAAGCAAATAATAAATCCTAGTATGGCCACCTAGCTAATCTAATTAACTAGATGATTACAAAATCGAAAACCAACTCCTTGTCCCCTTGCCTCTTCATGGAACACGCTCCAAAAAGGCACCGTCTTTTGGAACACCGACTTCGGAAATCTCCGTCTTCATAATAATTAATTACAAAAAGATACAAATAAAATTCCTATTATACACTTGATCTAGAAAATGAAATAAAATTATTACAAACGGCGATACGAGATCGCAAATAAAATTACGACCGAATCAGTATTCCCTTACATTACGGGTAATACCGATTAAAATAATCTAGGCCATACTAGGTACAACTTGCATAAAAATTAAATAAATGACATTCATTCATTCAAAAATAACAACATAAATAAAATGATGTAAAAATCATGCCAAAATCGCCCTTAATACTTATCATGCTCATTCTAGCTCGGTTTTATGGATTTTATCGATTTTTAACATTAAAAATCAATAATCAACACTTAAATCGTATTTAAGCTCAAAATAATTATCTAAACTGATTTAGAACTCAAAATTAGTCCCCACTAATTTTTTTTGTATTTAATTAGTTCGAATTGATCGTATTTGCTAAATATAGAGGTTTAATCATAACATTTATGAAATAAACCCAAAATAAAATATAAAAATCATAAAAATTTGAAACCAAAAATTTTATACATTCTGAAATATTTCCAGTAACTCTAAAAACCAGAAAAATTTGCCCAAAAAATTTGAATTAATTTTATGAACAAATAACTTTGTATTCAACAGTTTTATCAAATAAAAACCATTAAATATAGTAAAACAGTGACACAAATTATAAAATTTCACCAAGATGATATAAATCGGATTATATAATGTACCAAAAATTCAAGACCATAAAAGGACATTTCAATTTTATGAACATAATAATCTCACTTTATTGACTTTTATCTCATAAAAATCAATAATCATGCAAAACTTAATTAAAAGTCACAAAATTTTACATAAAGTATTTACAACATGCATGTGAGATCATATAAAAACTTCATGGCCAGAATAAACATGCAACTATTTTTAGTTAACTTTTAACATAAAATATGCATTTTAACATGATTTAAAGGCCATAAATAAAAAAATAGTAAATTAATCCCTAAAATCACCAAATTTTACCACAACCATTTTGAGGTCAGTAGGTATGCATGCATATCAAAAATTTCGTGCAAACCAATTTTTAACACAAATTTTCAATTTTACCCAAGTTATCGTATAACTCGATTGTAATGCTTAAAATCAACATGCATGTAACAATTGAGCTCTGGTACCACATGAGTCCTAGACCTTTAATTAGACTCTTCTAATTAGTTCATTAAATTACATTAACTTAATAATTTAGGATCTAGTTATCATGCATGCAAATATAAAAGCATAAAAGAAAAGATAAGACGAAAACATCCTTACATTGAGATTTTTCGGTTAATAAGGGCACAATAAGAACTCCTTCTTATTGTTCTTGAGCATGAAATTAGTGGATGATCCTCCATAAAACAACCTCCAAAGTTGAAGGTCTCCTTCTTTTTGCACCCAAGAATCAACCCAAAAACACTATATTTATTAACTAAATAAATATAGCATTATCCCTTAAAAGATACTAGTAATATTACTACATTAGTAATATATGAAGTATATTGTATTTATGTGAGTTTCTTGATAGAGGTTGAGAGAAGAATGCATGTAAGAATATTGATAATGAAAGTTGAGCAACACTTGCTCTCTCTTATCTTCTTGAAACCGGCCAAGGGCCTTATAATGGGCAAATATTTTGCTCATAATTTATTTCACATGCATTAGGTAGTGTATGGTAGTGTATGTAATAATTAAAGCAATTAGAACATGTTACATCACTAGGTGGAGTGTAGAATTATGAGAGAATAATCATCATTAGTCTCCACTACTACTAAACCGTCCACCATGTGTATAAAATGGTTCATTTTGATTTTTGATATTTTTCTCACAAATACTTATTATGAAATGCTTAATTATCTTATATAATCAAGTATTAATTTGATCATACAACAATTATATGACTCAAATTAATAAATAATATAAACTCAACTTTTAGTGATATTTTACCATTATATCAATATATAATGGGTCCCACTATATCCAGTTAAGTAATGTTACAACTTCTTGTAAATATAATTAACTAATTACCTCTACCTTAAAATATTTGCATAACCTCAACGAATTTAATGAATTCACGAGTAATCACTAAATTAATTCTTATTTAATCGTATAAAAATAAGACAAAAATTTATTCAGTCAGTTATCGTATAATTGACTAATAAACTTAAACGGAATGAGTTCCTAACTCAATTTCCAATAAATAACTCTCGTAACAAAACATATATCAAATATGTAAGGGACTTAATTAAACTGTATCGTATACAAATAATTGGTTTTCTATTTGGGTCTCATCCTATAGGTGTGATCTAAAGGGATCAGTTGATCACCGCCGTCATACGACAATAACGTCACACTCTAGTCAGCCGAGCATTACCGATTTACGTTAATCAACTGACGTGGAGTATCAAAATTGTGGGAAATATCGGTATATTTCAACATGAAATTTAAGGATTATAACGAAATTATAATATATGAAATACGAGTTATAAACGAAAAGCATAAAGATTAGAATCAACCTTTGGTCCTAGCAATATGGCCTAAGAACAAATATCGAGATCGATATTCTCCTAATCGTTGCACCCAAGATTTTCTGAGAAAGGCCTTTTCTTGTGCTAGAATGAATACCAAATTACTGCTAATTTTGTTGTCTAAGTTATGATGATCATGTAGAGAAGAAGAGTTTATATAAAACTCTCATCTACCCTCCTTGTGACCGTCCAAGTAGTGTAGTAGAGGGAGGAGTCTCCCTCTTTTTCTTCTGCTTGTTTTTGATAAATAGAGTCAAGATAGGAGTCTTTCCTCTTTTATTTATTTAATGTATAAGATGTGTATGTATTATTATTGTCATTTATGTTGTCACATATTAATAAGTTCATACAACATTTTGTAGTCGATTTATTAATACCGGTCTGACATCATTTATTATGACAATATCGTATAATATATTCGTCAACTATAAATATCGTATATTTATAATTTGCTAATTAAATATAACAGTTTATATTTAATTACGAATTAACATTTAATTCGTTTAAGCTTACATTATTTAATCGTATTAAATAATTACATTATATACATTTATTAGATATAACAGTTTATATTCAATTACGAATTAACATTTAATTCGTCTCAGCTATTATTATTATTTAATCGTATTAAATAATCGTATCATCATTACATTGACTAACCTTTTAGTCATATACATCGACTAACCTTTTAGTCATATAAGGCATCAATATGATTATATTTTTCATATAATCATATCTCTCAAACACATACTTTAGGTGTGACTTTTAGGGACCAGTTGATCACCGCCATTAAAATGACAATAACGTCAAACTTCTAGCAAGCCAACCGTTATCGATAAACGTTAATCAACTGATAAGAATACTAAGTATACCTTGTGAACCTGTGAGAGATTTATATACGTTATCACACTAA
>JAIUZE010009541.1:0-19358 GCA_022085475.1 Heliosperma pusillum | reverse complement strand
TTATTATTATTATTATTATTATTATTATAAGTTATAAATTATATTTTATATTATTGTTTGTATTATTATATTATAATATTATACTTATCATATTTATTTTTTAGTTACTTATATATTTATTACTATAATTAATAATGTTATCATTCATATTAATATTATATTTTTTATTATATTACTATAATATTTTTTTTTATATCTTATTTGATTATTATTATTAGATTATATTAATATAATATTATTATTACTAATGATTAATAGTAATAATAATAATATTGTTATCTTATTATTATTTCAGTTCAGTTCAGCTCCATTAAGTTCAGTTCGGTTCAGTTCAGCTCCATTAAGTTCAGTTCAGTTCAGTTCAGTTCAGCTCTATTAAGTTCAATTCAGTTTAGTTCAGCTCCATTAAGTTCAGTTCAGTTCAGTTCAGACAAATTCAGTCCAAAAGAACAGAGCCTAGCTAAGGTCATGTTCTTTTGGACTTAATTTCAGTTCCTATAAGTTCAGTTTAGCTTCATTAAGTCAGTTCAGTTCAGTTCAACTCTATTAAGTTCAGTTCATTTTAGTTCAGTTCAGTTCAGTTCAGCTCTATTAAGTTCAGTTTAGTTCAATTCAATTCAGTTCAAATTACTTTTATTTCAACATTATTATGATTATTATTCTTATCATTGTTATTATTATGTTAATTCATTTAATATTGTTATTATTATTATATTTATATTTTTAAAAAACTATTTTATTACTATTATATCACCGTTATAATTATTCTTTATATTATTATATTTATTTTTAATATATTTATTTATCCTTATTTTATTACGATTAATGGAAATATTAGTATTATTAATATTTATTAATTTTATATTTTATTGATATATTCATTATTATGAATATTATTAGAAAAATATTTATTATTATTATTAATATTATTATTAATAATAGTAATAATAATAATAATAAAATTAATTATTATTATTATAATTTATTAATATATTATTATTAGGTCTATTATAATAATTATTATTAATAATTATATTTACTTTATTACTATTTATATTATTTATAATTTTTTAGTTACTATTGTTAATATATTTATTATTACTATATTATATTGTTATTAATAATGTTATCATTTATATTAGTATTTTATTATTATAATATTTATTCTTATATTATTGTTTTAATTTTTTATACATCTGATTAGATTATTATTAAGTATTATTAATATAATATTATTATTAATAATGATTTATATTATTATAATATTAATTATTATTATTATTATTATAAATTATAAATTATATTTTATATTATTGTTTATATTATTATATTATTATATTATACTTATCATATTTATTTTTCAGTTACTTAATTTTATATATTTATTACTATAATTAATAATGTTATCATTCATATCAATTTTTTATTTTCTATTATATTACTATAATATTTTTTTATATCTTATTTGATTATTATTATTAGATTATATTAATATAATATTATTATTACTAATGATTAATAGTAATAATAATAATAATAATAATAATAATAATAATAATAATAATAATACGAATGATCATTCTCCTCTGGTGGTTAAGGTGGCTGAAGCTAGAAGACAACCTCCTAGATCTTTTCGTTACTTGAACTGCTGGGGAGATCATCCTCAGTTTGTTTCTACAATTCAGGATACTTGGAACCAGTGGCGGAGCCAGGATTCGAATTTAGGGGGGGCGAAAAATTTTAGGGGGGGCGAATGACTATTTTTATAAGGTACATTAAAAAAATTTCGAAAATTTTCGCTAAAAACTTCGAAAATTTCAACCGCCAGGGGGGGCGAGCGCCCCTGCTAGCCCCCCCCTAGCTCCACCACTGCTTGGAACATTAACATTGGAGGCTGTCCCATGTTCAGACTTATTTCTCATTTAAAGTTGGCCAAGCCTAGGCTTAAAAGCCTTCACAAGCAAGATTTTTCTGGAATTCAGAAGAGAGTTATCTTAGCCAAAGATAATCTTATCTCCTGTCAACATATCCTTCAATCCGACCCCCTGAATGCTCAGCTCCTGCTGCAAGAAAGTAATCTCAGAGCTGAGTTTTGCAAATTGAAGCAGATTGAGCTTAATATTAGCTACCAAAGATCTAAGGCTCATGATATCAAATTATCTGATGGAAACACCAGATCTTTCTTTGCAAAGATTGCTCAAAGAAGGAACCATAATTTCATTGGCACCATCAAGGATAAGAATGGCATTGACTGCAATATTCCTGGTGAGATTGAATATGCTTTTCTCGATTTCTACAAGGACCTACTTGGTACTGAGGCTCCTGTTCTTCCTACTGACCTTACTCTTCTTAGGAAGGGTTCTTTGCTCCCCCCTAATTTGGCTACTGATTTGCTGAAGGCTATTACTTCTGTGGAGATCAGAAGTGCTCTTTTTTCTATTGGGGACACTAAGAGTCCAGGCCCTGATGGCTACTCTGCTGGGTTTTTAAAGAAGACTTGGGCTACTATAGGGATGGACTTCACTTCAGCTGTTATGGATTTTTTCAAATCTGGGAAACTCTTACCTGAGGTGAATTCTACCCTTATTTCTCTTATCCCAAAGTCTTCTACTCCTAAATCTGTCAAGGATTTTCGTTCTATTTCTTGCTGTAATGTCATTTATAAGACTATTAGCAAAGTTCTGACCACTAGGCTTAAGAGTGTCATGCCCTCCCTTGTTGGTAATGAACATGCTGCTTTTGTTCATTGGAGGAACATTTTTGATAATACCATGCTCACTCAAGAATTAGTTAAGGGTTACACTCGGAAGTATTTGACCCCTAGATGTATGATGAAAGTTGATTTCAAAAAGGCTTTTGATTCTATTAGCTGGGCTTTTCTTGCTCAAATTCTCCCCACTCTTGGCTTCCCTGTGAAATTTATTAATTGGATTATGACTTGTGTTACCTCTTCTAGATTCTCCTTGAATATTAATGGGTCTTCTGTTGGGTATTTTGAGGGCAAGAGGGGGCTTAGGCAGGGGGATCCTCTTTCTCCTCTGCTGTTTGTTCTTTGTATGGAATGTTTATCTAGGAAATTGAGATCCCTTCCTCTTTCTCCTGGATTTAGTTATCACCCTAAATGTGTTAAAATTGGGCTTACACATTTGATGTTTGCTGATGATTTGCTTATCTTTGTGAGAGGGGATCTTCCTTCTGTTCTAGCTGCCAAAGAAGCTCTCAGGATATTTGGTACTTGGTCTGGGCTACTCCCTAATGACAGCAAGACCAATATTTATTTTGGTGGAGTCTCTTCTGAGGTTAAACAGCTGATAATGCATCATACTGGTTATGTTGAAGGAAGTTTTCCCTTCAAATATCTGGGCACTCCTTTGAATCCTTCTAGAGTTACTTCTGAAATGTATCATAGCCTGCTTGGTAGAATTCAGACTCAAATTGACCACTGGACTTCACAGATTCTTTCTTATGCTGGCAAGATTAAACTTATGAATTCTGTTATTTTTGGTGTGGAAAGCTTTTGGTGCTCTTGTCTCTTCTTACCTAAGGAGGTTATTGATAACATTGAGAAAATGTGTAGACAATTTCTTTGGGGCTACAAGAAGGGGGGCAGGAAGCACATCTTCTTGAGTTGGAAGAATATTTGAAGGAAGAGGAATGAAGGAGGCTTTGATATTAGGGGAATTTTGAGCTGGAACAAATCACTGATTATTAAATGGATTTGGAAACTTTCCCAGATGCATATTGGCTCTATTTGGGCCAGATGGTGTCGTGCATACCTCTTGCAGCATGCTCATATTTGGGATATTGCTGCTAGAGATTCAGATTCTGCTGGCTGGAAAAAAATTTTGAGCATCAGGAATGAACTCCTTCAGTTGACTGGCAGCAGCACCAGTTCAAGACAGGTCCTATGTGATCATACTAAGCTGGGCAGACTGAATCTTGAAGGCATCTACAACCTGTTCAGAGGCTTTTCTCCTGTTCTCATATGGCCAAAGGCGACTTGTGACTCTGTTATTATGCCAAGACATCGTTTTACAACTATTCTTGCTGCTCCGAACAGTCTTCCTACCACTGATAATCTCATTCAGAGAGGGCTTATTCTTGTAAATAGGTGTGTTCTATGTGAGAAGCAACAGGAAACTAGTTCCCACCTGTTTTTTGAATGTTCCTTTTCTACTGATTTGGCTCAGAAGGTACTGGACTGGCAAGGAGTCCATAGAAATATCCTTAGCCTGAAACATGAGTTGAACAAGCTTGGACTTAACAGAGGGAAAAGTTGGAGGAAAGCCTGGGCTCGTTGTGCTATGAATGGGCTTGTGTACTTTCTATGGCAAGAACGTAATGCTAGGATTTTCAATGGAGTTAAATCTGATGTAGGCACCTTATTGTATAAACTTAAATAAGTTATAAGTCTTCGATTATATGCCTACATGAAGGGTATAATCTCTGAAGAAGTAGTTGATTCATTAGTCTGTTAGATGTTTTATGAGTCATTTAGTGGTTTCTCTGGTATGGATTCTTATTTTCATTTAATGGAAATCTGGAATTCTTGCAAAAAAAAAAAAAAAAAAAAAAAAAAATAATAATAATAATAATAATAATATTGTTATCATATTATTATTCAAATTCAGTTCAGTTCAGCTCCATTAAGTTCAGTTCAGTTCAGCTCTATTAAGTTCAGTTCAGTTCAGCTCCATTAAGTTCAGTTCAGTTCAGTTCAGACAAATTCAGACCAAAAGAACAGAGCCTAAGTGTTGGTCTTGCATAGTTTACTCAAGTTGGTATTTTTTTAATTACAATTTACAAAGACGAGAAATCAAATTCTCGATCCATTTTAAGGCCTTGTATTTTTTTAAGTTATTTTCAACTCACTTTAAATTGATTAAAGTTAAGGCTCTTCAAGAGTATAGTCATGTAAGAAGAATTCGAGACTAACTATTTGCTCTCCATTTATACTCTCATTACAAGCTATCATCAAATTTTCTCTTACAATAATAAATCTTTTCAATGGTCCCCCATTTTTTTCGCAAATTCTCATAGAAGATGACATATATCCGTCTTCAATTAATACAAGTCGGATCCCTTTTTATAAGTAGGTAAGTGTGAGGGCAAGTGGAGATCCATTTAGTTCCTCACTTGCTCTCTCATGCTTGGCTCCTTGTGAGAGAGGATCATACCCGAATTCAGTGAACACAGATAAGCCCCGTCTTCAATGAGCTGTTTTTTTTTTTTTTTATGTTTACATTAAAAAAGTTTGCAAAATACTTCTTTCGTCCCGACCATTTGTTTACCATTTCAACTTTTGGGATTCCCACTCATTTGTTTACTCTGTATATCTTATGAGAACTCGATCGACTGCGTATGGCGTCGGTACTCGACCGAGAAGGTGTGACTTGATCGAGTTACGTGGTGATACTCGACCAAGTGAGGTAGAGTAGCTGAATTGGGCATGACATTGTTTGGAGTCACTCCCCCGAGTAAGAATGAGACGTGGTTGACTGGGTGCCACTAGACCGAGTGGACCTAGAGATTCGATCGAGTCGAGCCTGATAGATTTTTTTCGATTTTTCTTTATTTAAGCCATGGGTTTAAGGATTAGTATAAATAATTTTGTAGTTATCATTGTCACCTTTATGTATAGAAATTCACCCTAAAGCCCTATTATCATCTCAATACCATCTTATTATCATCATCTCAAGAGGGCATGGCTAGATCTATTAGGAGATTGTTCATTTTCAACCCTCCTTTTGGTAATTTTAATAAACTCTTTATCTATCTTGTAAGATTATAACATTTATCTTTAACTTATTCATTATTATGAGAATTAACCCTAGAATTTGGGGATTTTTCTTATGTTATTGAATCTTATGAGACTTAACCTAGAAATTGATGTTTTTCTATTGTTATTGTAATACGCCATGTTAACCGAAGACGTTATTCGAGTGAAGTATCTCCTTGAAGAGATACATTGATAGGCTTAAATGACTAGTGCTTAAAGGGATTGAAAATACTACTCATATCAACAAAGTTCACTTTCGTTTCTGGTTATCCATGTAAAAGAAATCAACAATTAAGCGTGTTTGACTGGGAGTAGTCTTAAGATGGGTGACCTCATGGGAAAGTTCCCTAGATGCGCCTGTTTGAGGACAAAATGCGCTCGAAAGGACCCATGTTGATCTGTGTCCAATGTAACAGCCTGACAAGCTACCATGAGTGACTGCTCCCACACAGGGTTTGAGCCTAGGTGTTACAGTTATTGAATTTTGTGAGACTTAACCTAGAATTGGGGGTTTTGGGAATTAGTTTTTATAATTGGGAAATTGATTAAGGGTAGAATATGATTCGGTGTTATTATGTTATGTAGGTGACAGATTTGTGAAGGATCGACTTTGATTGCTTGAGATTAGAAGTTGCTAATTGGTAGGAATTTTTACTACTCAATCCTTGGAATTATGTAATTATTGTGGTTTATTATTGAGATTGTGACAATATTCCTCGGGTGAAGTCTTTAACCATTTTGACTTTCTGCCTTGATATTGTGTGGTTGATGATAATGATTGGATGATTGATAGAGATTCGATGTTGAGTTTTACATTGAGCTTTTGATTTGGGGACCGATACGAGTAACTACATTCCTTGGGGGCACCGTCACACGTGGAGGGTTGTCTAGAGTCTCCTCATGTGGGCTGCTACAAGGAGAATGTGCACATTTATGGTATGAGTAGTGTGGTTTAGCATGTTTGCTGTGTGATTTGAGTACCACTTGTTGCTGTGTGATTTGTATTAAGCTTTGATATTGTGCCGTGTGATTTGTAGCACATACTTATGTCTAATTGCCTTGTCGAGGTTGTGTGGTTTGAGTACCACTTGTTGCCGTGCGATTTGTATCACACTTGATATTTATTATGCGTGATCTGTAGAAAACTTTTAAGTCCACTTACCGTGTCAATATTTTGTGAATTGACTGTTGACATGGGATGTTGGATGAGATATGATTGGATTGCGATATCTTTGAAGATGTCACAATTGAGGTGTTAATTGTGCATTGATTATCAATACGCGATCATGTGGTTGACTATTTGTTTCATGTCTTTAAAACTATTTTAAAATCTATTTGCGGTGGTCCACTTGATATTTTTGGTAATGTGGTTAACAACTAGATTTTTAGGTATATGATGATGATGCCATAAATTTTGGTGGGGCCACGAGACGAGCTTGATGTTATGTTGAGAGTCTATATGAGATAAATCTAAAGTTTATCTTAAAGAAAAGATAAGTAGTTGTTGTGGTGGTGGATGGTGGTGGTAATGATATTGGTGATTATTTTATCGTTGGAAATTGGTGGGTCATGGCCTCATGAGTGAGTTTGTAAGGAGAATAAGAGGGAAGTGACTTGCTAAAGAGGTAACAGATGACTACTCATTCGAGTGTAAGACTTTTTTTTTGGCAGGTTCGAGTGTAAGACTAAAGGCTCTGTTTTTTTGGACTGAATTTGTCTGAACTGAACTGAACTGAACTTAATGGAGCTGAACTGAACTGAACTGAACTTAATGGAGCTGAACTGAACTGAACTGAACTGAACTTAATAGAGCTGAACTGAACTGAACTGTATTGGAATAATAAAAAGATAACAATATTATTATTATTATTATTATTATTATTATTATTATTATTATTATTATTATTAGTATTATTATTATTATTATTATTATTATTTTTTTTATTTTTTTTTTTTTATTTTTTTTTTTTTGCAGAAAGATCATAGGTCCATATATTAGAATAAGAGTGATAATACAAGACCTAAAACTATCTACAAAGGAGTCCAGAGTAGACCCCTCAAGCGAAAATCAAACTAGGGCAAGAAATACATGACCCTCATACTAACTCGATATTGAATCCATCTAACTAAATGACTAACAGGCATTTGAGTTCCTTTAAAGATTCTAGTGTTCCTCTCCTTCCAAATAGCATTGATTGAACTCAATAGCACACATCTTCGAAGGTGCTTGATCTTAGTGTTTCCCTTGTTGCACACCTTGAACCACCATAGAATATCCATAAGTTTGTTTGGCATTTGAAGAACCTGAAGTGTACTCCAAAGCCCCTTCCAAACCTGCAACGAGTATGAACAATCAAAGAACAGGTGACTGCTTGTTTCTGCAGCTTGCTCACAAAGGACACACCTATTAACCCACACCATACCACGCTTGACAATGTTATCAACAGTAGACAGCTTGTTTTCAACCGCCAGAGCACCAATAATAGAGTGATTAGGGTACACATAAAGATCAGTAATGGTGTTAGACCAAAACTGTCTGTCACCCTAAGGCCTCAATATCTCATAAAGCTGTCGAGCAGGGAAGACTGGATGCAGCAGCAGCATTCTGATTGCCTGCTCTGCAGCATAAGCCCTCCAAATTCTAGCAATAGCATGCCAGCACCATGACCCTTTGCTATCAGTGACAGGAACCACAGCAACATCAGCATGGATATAAGCTTTGATCCATTGAACCCATATGCTACCAGGTTTAGTTTGGAGCTTCCATATCCACTTATGAAGCTGAGTTTTATTCCAACTTAAGATCTCCTTGATGCCAAAGCCCCCTTCTCTTCTAGGCAGACAGATACTACTCCAGCTCTTGTAAACCATATGAGTATGCCCAGCATCAATCCCCCATAAAAAATCCTTGCAAAGCTTGGAGATTTTCTTGATGATTCCTTTAGGTAGAAGAACAATCATGCCCCAAAAGTTATACATGCCAAACAAGACAGAGTTAACTAACTGCACCTTGCCAGCATAACTAAGGGTGCTGTTAGCCCAATGCATAATCTTGCTCCTGATTTTATCAATGAGTGGCTGGTAATGCTTATCAGTTAAAGTAGCAGAGAAAAGAGGCATACCTAAGTATCTAAAGGGCAGACTACCTTCAGAGAACCCAGAGGAAGACAGAATTAAAGCCTTCACTGAATCATGGACTCCCCCAAAATATATGTTAGTCTTTAGAGGATTAGCCTGCAATCCAGAATAACCAGCAAAAGTCTCAAGGCATCTAGCTATAGCCATAACAGAGGGCAAATCTCCCCTTGTGAATACCAGCAGATCATCAGCAAACACTAAGTGTGTTAGTTTAAGCTTAGCACATTTAGGGTGAAGGGAGAAGCCAGCAGAGTTAGGGAGAGCACGAAGCATTCTAGAAAGAACTTCCATACAAATAACAAACAGATAAGGGGACAAGGGATCCCCCTGCCTGAGCCCACGCTTACCAGGAAAGAACCCCTCAATCCTGCCATTAATATTCAAGGAGTAATAGGGAGAAGTAACACAAGCCATCACCCATTGAACAAAGAGAGGAGGAAACCCAAATAAGCTCAGATTATCCTGCAGAAAAGCCCAGCTGACAGAGTCAAAAGCTTTGCGGATATCAACCTTGAGGAGGCATCTGGGAGTTAAGTACTTTCTGCTATACTTATTAGTCAGTTCATAAGCTAGCAGGGTATTATCAGCTATATCCCTTCCTGAAACAAATGCAGCCTGCTCAGGTCCAATAATATCATCTAACTCTCCCTTCATTCTATTCACCAAAATTTTGCTCACATTTTTATAAAAAGTAGTACAGCACGCAATTGGCCTATAATCACCCACAGAAGCAGGGGTGTCCTTCTTAGGAACCAGTGTAATAATGGTAGAATTGGAGAATTTAGTCAAGGTTTTCCTTGCAAAAAAATCATAGATAGCAGCAGTGTAATCTCCCTTGATTATGGACCAACTGTCAATAAAAAACCCCGAGGAGTATCCATCAACTCCAGGACTTTTATTTCTGTCAATGGACTTCAGAGCACTAAAAATCTTAGCCTCATTAATAGGTGCTTTGAGACTATCCCTAGAACACCCTTAATCATCTCGTGCCGGATCCGATCTCTCGCTACGTTGTTGATTGCATTGGTAAGTTCCTATATTTTGTGATTGTATGTATTGTTGTAACCCTAAGTGAATTGGGGGGAAAGGGAAATATGTTGGTATTGCTTATATGATCATTGATTGTTTAGGAGGAGACTTTATAAAAGAAGGATATTGATTATGATTGCATATTACCGAATTTGCTTCAGGTAGGGTTTCTCTACTTAGTATTTGTGTATATTAATCATTGTGATCAGATGAATTATTATGAGATTATATGACTCTTGATATGTGATTGATGATGGTGTTGATGGTGTTGATGGAGTTCGGGTTTGGTGTTTGGAGATGCTACCATGGCTACTATGGTTACAGGTTTGGTGATTCCGTTAGGAGACGGATTACACCTCGAGTTCGCCCCTGTGATTATCCCGCTACGTGGGGAATGTGCACATTAATGTTCCGTGTTCTCTCGCTGCGGTGAGAGGTGCTTTCGACGCCTGTGGCTGCGGTCCATGATCAATTGGTGGTTTTGTAGAGCAGGGATTGTAACCTGAGTCTACTGAGGTGTCCGCTGCAGTGGCCCTCCGATTTCTCTTTCCCTTGTGCTTATCTTATACATTGGTCGTTATGTACGATTACTGACCCCGTTAATGTTTTCCAAAATTGTTGTGATCCATTGGGGGATGGTGATCAGGTGATCACATGTCGTAATTCGTAAGCTGCGTTGGGATGAGGATGAGATCACTACGTCGAGTCTAGCTTCCGCTTAACATCTTTTGGAGTCGTATACATTAGCTGACTACATTACCTAAATACTTTGTTAGTTTTGATTGTTTGGTCGGACGGTATGCCGTCTGATTTGGAGAACATGTATTGATTTAAATCATTTATTAGCTAAGTATTGTTTCTTTATCGCTTAATTTAATATGTACTAACTCGGGCAACTAAGATGGTAGCACTCTCATGTGCTAGAGAGGTCTTGTAAGGCTCTTTAGAATATGGGGGTGTTACAAGAATTGCTTGCAATTTTTAAAAATGTCAAGCTAATGGCTAAATCATTGAAGAATGTCATGTAGGATAGCTTGATGAAGTAAGCTACTAGCTTCATTAAGCTAGTTGCTTAAATGACCCCACCCAAAATATACAACCAATAGAAATGTTTGATATGTTTTAATTAGTTAATTAAATAAACTGAGAAAAGGAAATTGAGAAAAAATGTGGAGGTATTAAATGTGGGCTACTTAAAAACTAAGTTAAATCATTGGAGTGAATTAGTAGTTTGTAATTAGATTAGCTTAAAATGTGACGTGGATGTGATGTGACAATGGTAATCTAGTTGCAATTAACTTACCATTGAACTTAGTGATTAAGGTGCTAATTTATCACTTTGACATTTTGACTTTCCTCTCCTATCACTATAAATACGAGAAGTTGTAGTCATTTTCTATACACATTTTCCATATATCATCTACTACTTTTAGGAGTGTTGTGTGTCCTTTGGGGACGACGCCCATTCCGATTTGTACCAGTCAGGGCAGTTTCTCATTCAGTGGTCTCCATACCACACCACAACAACATTTATTCTTAATTATATCTTCACCCCTATAATGCATATATTTCCAACACATAACACAACATTATTGCACATAGAGTCAAGTCTTTTGTAGAGTTGGTCTCCTTTTAGACGTTATATTCTCGTCTGAAACCATACAACGGGATTTTGGAACCATTTTACAGCTAAATAGTACTACTTTTGGAAACCCAAGTTACCATAACACTGGTTTTACCGTTGTGGTTACATTTTACAATAAAGTTGTCACAAAAGCTCATCTAAGTCTTAGACGGAAAGTGGTGCCTCGCAATAGTCGGTTTCACAATATGTTCACTTGTAAGATTATTTACCAGAAATTAAATAATGGGTACGAAACTACAAATCGTGATTGGTTTTCTTGTAATTTGAAAATTCAAAATAGGAAGATGTTATTGAGTTCCAATCATTTATACGACGGATGTGTGCTTTAGATATATGCACCAAAAAAAATATATATAGACAAAGAACCTAAATCGTAACCATGAACAAAACATAAGTTGAGTTCCAATCATATATACGACGGATGTCTGCTTTAAATAGGAAGATGTTATTGAGTTCCAATCAGAAGGTATAGTAGTAACCATGAACAAAACATCAAGTAGAATTTGGTACAGTAATCAATAGTATACCTGGCAAATGGGTCAAACGGGTCGGGTTTGGGTCGGGTCGATATGGGTCGGGTCATCTCAGGTTTGCTCAATCTTTCGGGTCGGGTCGGGTCGCTTTCGGGTTTGGATCAGTTTCGGGTTTGGGTCACTTCGGGTCTGGGTCATTTCGGGTATGGGTCATTTTGGGTCGGGTTATTTTAAATTCATATCCGATTTATTTAGGCCATTTTCACGTCAAAATGATCAAGTTAGTTTTCGAGTCAAGCTCGTGTCGAGGCAAACTGGCACGGGCCGACTTGGACCAAGCCGAGCTTGAGCTGCACGTGGGCCGTCTCGTCTCATTATCACCCCTAATCATAATAAATTGGGTCATTTAGGATCATTTCAAATCGGGTCGTGTGTAGGTCGATGGTTACGGGTCGGGTTATTTTGGGTCGGGTCTCTTTAGGGTCAGTCAAGGTTCGGGTCGGGTCTGGGTCGGGTCGGGTCAATTCGGGTTTCGGGTCATCCTCGGGTCAGACAATTCCGGGTCGCTTTCGGGTCTCGGGTCAGCCTTATCGGGTCGGGTTATTCGAGTCGGGTCAGTTTTGCCAGGTCTAATCAAGAGTAGCTAGCTATATTTATATATACTGTCTAATTTAATTTGAAACTAAATCGTAAATCTCCTTACTACTAAAAGAATAAGACATTCTTTTAGTTTTTCCTCCAAAATGCATCTATCTAAATAAATAAGGGAATAACTAAAACTTTCTTTCATTAAATTATTATATTTTCATTAAAACATAACCTTATAAATAAACTCTAATCTTTTGATTAAATTCAAAAATTATGATTTTTTCATTAAAATAAAATAAAGTTGGTGTTAAACTATAAACTATAAGTTGATAAATTTTTTAATAATGCAATAATTCTAACTTTAGAGGATAATTTGCACATACTTACTAGGCCAGAGCATGGATCGGATATCCGATCCGAACTCCAATTTCGGATCAGATATCCAATCCGAAAATTCAAATTTTTACTATTCCATATCCGATCTGAAACACTTCATATATCCGATTTTAATATCCGAAAAAATCGGATCGGATATCCAAATATCCGTAGATATCTAATTTTCGAGATAATTTTTTCAGTATGTGTATTTATCTTAAAAAAATGTCTTTTTTTGCTCAAAAAAAAATTATTTTATAAAAAACTTCACTGCATATAATAATTTAACATCCCAGTTCTATCCTTAAATTGAACTAAATTAACTCATCGATTTAGAAAAATTAAAATAAACCCATATCTGTCAACACAACATTGAAAACAAGACTTCCCCCATTCCCGTAAATATGTGGAATAAAAACTCTTCTGCCTCTGAAATCAGGAGAGAAAAAAAGCAACTAGAACTAAAATAAAGCTTTGAATATAAGAGTTAATGAATGAGAGAGTTGGGTCATAATATTAATGTTGATTAGAATAATTTTGGTAAAAGAAAAGAGAGGAAAATATTATTGGGGTTAATCATTATAAGAAACTAGTTTTAAACCCGTGCAAATTGCACGGGTATGCCGTTTAAATTTTATTATTATAAAAAATATAAATATAAGATAAATTATTATATTAATCAATTATCTCCTTTAATGTTAATTATCTTAAAAAATAATGTTTTAAAATAAAATAATAAAATCTCTATACTTCTTGTCAAGCCACTTTATAAAATACAAATGAGATAGCTTAGTTATAAAGTCGTATATAATTTTTATATTTTATTTATAATTTCATTTGTAAATAGCGTAAATGATGCATCAGAGTCAGTTACTTGATTAGTTATTTTAGTACGATGTGCCTCTTTGCTAGCTAAATTTAAGTTTCTACTTTGTCTTGTTACTCAGAAGACTTCGGAAAAACTCGACTTATATATGAAATAAATATATTCAGATGAAAAATTACATAAGTTTGAATAGTTTTCGTCCCGTGCAAATAGTTAAACATGTTCTTCATTTAGTCAAACTCGTGTACGATTATATAAGACCCGTGCATGGTACAAAATGTAATTTTGACCCGTTCAGTTTAAAACAGAAATTGATTCGTTTTCATTTAGTACCTATTATTAATTATTAATTAGTAAAACATGACACACTGAAATTGTGATTTCTCCACATTCAAATAATTTATTCGAATTGCTAAATATACAAACCCGTGATATAATCATATGGAAAAATAATTTGATTATTACTTTTGTAGTTGTAATGTATCACAACGGTAATCCACCCACTTCATAAATCTCATTAAAATGTAAGTAATAGACTAATATCTCAAGCAAAAAAAAATTGGTTAGTCTCTCTTAAGACGGAGGTATCCATTTTACTATTAAAATGGATCAAATGTCATCGCCTTAAGAATATTAAAGTTGTTGCTTAGCGACTTACCCAATACGTTTTACTGGGGAATTAGGATTATACAGATGATCTATATACTTAGACCAGACAAACGGGATAATCGGATTGGGTTCGGGTCGGGCCAATTTGAGTCGGGCAAATTAGGATTATACATATGATCTATATTCTTTTGATGTTATATTTGCATCTCAAAATCTATAAGTTGACATTTTGTTTTTAAATTCAGAAAATTTAATTTGGGCCAATTAGGCCAATTTTATTTTATAAATTTCGCTTAATGCTGAAAGTCTTAATGCAATGAATTGATAAAATTTTAATCAGTTTTAAATGATTTGTTTTGATCAAACAAATTACTGGATAATTTTTGGTAATAATTAATTGCTTTTGGTTTAAGTTCAATAATTATTATTGTTTTATTTTATTTTTCCAATTTTGAAATTTGCAGATTAAAACACAACCATCATTAGTTTAATTAATTATGATGATCTAATTTTTTGTAATTATTATTTGTATTTTCAATATTTATGTCAAACGAAGTATTAATCAAGCTGGTTCAATAATTTTGTAATTTAGGACTGAACAATTTGTAGAAGTATCAAAGCAATGTTTTTGTAATTAATTGCTTGAGACAACGTGGGTACTGGAATTTAGGAAAGATAAAATTGACTTTTTGAATTGTTGACTTTCAACCACAGAGCGACTAATCAGGTCTATGGTTGCTGCTTTAATAAGTTAGGATTGGTATGTTATTTGACCCGTCTTAAGGGAGAATTTGTGAACCTAATGTTATTATATACTCCAATCATCTCATTCATTTGTTTGTTTTTTGCGTTTTTAATTAAAATACCGTCACTAACAATAACAAATAAAAAGGTAAACAAATAAAGTAACTCCCAGTAATTCGGATTTAAATTTAGTTGTTTCCTATTTGTATGAAATCCATGAACATTATTAATATCGGCCCATAAATCACACATAAAAACAATCGTAATTGCCTGCATATAAATAAGGGTAATGATAAATACAACCCACTGGGTTGTATTTAAGAGCCTAAAAGAGGAAATAAAAGCTTATATTTAATATTTATGGCACCGATATACGCGTAATTTTGTCAAACATACCTAATTTATTTCCACTTTAAGTAATTCATTTAATGCTTATATACAACCCAGTGGGTTGTATTTATCATTACCCTATAAATAAACTAATAACTAATAAGTACACAAATTGAAACCCTCTTTACACTCACTACCCTAAATGTATCGCCTCTTTGCCTCTTGCACATGCATCTAACAATAAATTGTGAACAACCAAACTTGAAGCATCTCTTCACCATTTCATATTTTCATCACCAAAAATAAAGTATTTATAAACAAATATTTACAAATTGAATTTTTTTTTTCTATGAAACCAACTGCAAACATTTTAATTGTTTTGGTGTTCTTAGTTTTTAGTATCCTCGATTTATTCCTTTTATGACTAATCGTCTCCTGCAAAGTTTTTCGGTAATCATTTACTTATTGTTTTATTATCTTTTAAGTAATTTTTTCCCTCTTTTAAAATTATTATGATATGTCTTGTCCTCTTTTTAAAATTGTGCATTTTTGTTATGTAGATCTGATTATTTCACTCAATCATTATTATTAAATTCATCTATTTAGTTTTATTTTTTTCCCAAATAATTGTTATTGTCCTTTATTAATTCTCTTTTTGAAGGTTTTTTTAAACTATTTTTGAGTTAATTCGTTTGGAGTATTTTCTAATAAATGTGTTTTCATGCCATTTTAATTTCAGTTTCATAATTTTTTTATATTATATATAAGTCATGTTTATAAGTCATTATTATAACTTATTATATATATAAGTAATTTTTGAATTGAACAATTGTAGTGTGAATAATGAGCAGCAATGTGCAATTAATTGGCATTTCAAACGTGGGACTAAAAATCAGGAAACAAAAGAATCTCTTTGACTTGTTGACTTTCAACCACATAGCGCCACATAGGCTCTGTGGTTGTTGCTTTAATATATAGATATGGAGTCACAATCAGAATTTATTTGAAGACGGAAGTTATTATATTTTAATGGAGTAAGAGGAAGTGAGTTGATTTCTCATGTTGCTAAAATGAATTCAACATTTAGGGTTGAAGAAATGGGTGAGTATAAATATAAGGTACAATATGGTATATTATAAGCCAATGTTGTAAACAAGTGCATTCGTGGATTTTGAAGGCCCAAAAGTAATATTTAAGTTTCAATTTTCTTTGGAAAAAATGTAAAAAAGTAATGTTTCGGATCGGATCGGATATCCAAAATTTTTTAGACTGGTATCCGATATCCGATCCGTATCCGAAAGGTTCGGATCGGGTATCCGTTCCGAATGTCATTTTCGGATCGGGTATCCATTTTTTCGGATCGGTTCGGATAATCGGATGTTTTGCTCAACCCTAATACTTACTATTAGCTTCGTGACAAAAAAAAAGCATCAAAAATATTGGAGAAAATTTACAAAATGAAATCTTAGTTTTATGGTACAAGAATATTTACATTAAAATACACACTTCATAACTTTACTCAATTCTCTTTGATTAGTTTCCATTTCAATTTTTTTTTGTTTCATACCAATTCAATTAAGTGAAATATTAAATATTAATGAAGTGCCGATTTAAAATGTATAACTAATACCCAACAAAAAAAATTAAATATATCGTTCATGCATTGCGCGAGATCTATTTTATTTACTAATATTAAATTGTATAATTAAATTTCAAATAGTGTTATACCATTACCAATGGTGTAATTGTTATTCTCTAATATCCATATTTAAAAAACCCCACATTCGCGGGGATCTACACTAATTAGTAATAAGCATAGATCTATCTCTTTCTATATCGTCACATGATCGAGCGCTGTTGTGCGGTCGATCATGTTTCCGTTTGTGAAGTTAATTGCAGATTAAAACTTGACACCCTCACCGGTATCGTAGTGCCCACTCCATAATAGGATTTTCCGAGACGTGGGTACACTAATCCAACATCGACCGTGAATAATTAATTTGAACTCGACAGCTTGGTTTACAGCCAAATCTTTAACCATTCAATAAACCATCGTCTCTTTGAGGTTGGAATCCCTAATTCTTATGTCCAATTGAACGGTCTTACGCTTTTCGGACATTGCGTAGAAAGGGTCCATCTTTGTCAAGGAAAGTTACTCATTATAAGGAATATTATATATTACTATAATAATGGAATTCACAATATGGTAATATTGTGATAGTATTGGAATACATTATATCTTTACATATTATATTAGTCCTAGTTTCTATATTGTGTCAAATATATCTTTACGATATATTCTAGGTAGATTACGTTTCTATATATTAGATCTTGTAATTGCTATATAAGCAATCATTGTCATTCATAATATTCAACCTACATGGTATCAGAAGGGTAAAATCCTAGGGACCTCTATTTACAAAAACTCCACCACAAAAACAACCACCAACGTCTTTCCGCCGCCGGCCAGAGATGGCCATCATCTCTTCCATCTCCGGCGGGCTTCGTCAATAGCCTACCTTTTCCTCGTTAATCCCTCAAATTATCACTTCACAAAAATATACAAAAAGTATATTACTTTACCGTTTTTTCTTATCAAACTCAAACCCCATACTACTCTTGTTACTGCTCATCTCTCTCTGACTCTGTCAAATACAAAGTTTCTGTTACGTACTCTTTAACGTAATGCCAAAGTCCCATGGCATGTCCTCTTTCCTGATTATCCAACTGATGCAATCGAAATAAAAAGCGGAAAGGAAAAGGATAGAAAATGTGACTGTTCAATCAAAGATTGATAGGCCACCCAATTTAACAGAATTGCGGTGTAATTAACACTTGAATTCTATTAACCAAATGAGATTAATCTCATACATTCATTCATAAAATTGTTTGATAAAATGACATAGAAGGAAAGAGGTGCTTATATAGTGACTAAGGGATGGGTGTAAGTACAATATAGAGTGAAAGTTAATAAACTACCCTCCCTAATATTTTTGGTGTGTATCAATACCCGCCTCTTGAAATGATCCTTGTCCTCAAGGATCTTGAACAATTGGTACTTGAAGCCATACACACCAATCAAAACAAAAGGCAACCAGAGCCAAAGAGTAGTCGTAGCAGCATTGTAAATGAAATTCTTCATGCCTTTAATTGTAAGGATGAGAGAAGGAAAAATTCCATAAAAGGACATATCAATTATAACATAGCCCAAGCCATGATGAGCATCGATAGCATAAAACAGTTTCCGCAAATTTCCATCAGTGGGAGCACATTTAGGGAGGTTCACAGCTGCTACATCATCCATTCCACCCGGATCAAACACCCAAACGGTCACAAGAACAAAACTTTGTCCCTTACAAGAGTGGAACTTGGGTAGTAATTCCAATTGAGCCAGATTATATGTTGTGGTTGCTGTAGCTGCAGTGGCTTTGAAAAATTCGAACAACCAACTCTCAACCCGAGGAGGATTGTGTTTTAATCCACTCGACTTAAGGATAAAGGGGACAAGCACATTGGCAAGCCATTTGATAGCCACTTTCAGACTCTCATTAAACAGTTTGCAGGTTGATAACATCATATCTTTTACTCCAACACTATCTAGTAGCCCAAGTCCTGGTTCACCTACCTGGTAGCAAATGCCTTCTCTTGCTTGCAAGGATACATGATTGGCTCCTACTACAAATATTTCACCTACATGAAACATAGAACGCCGAACACTAGATAGCCTGGAATTAGGCCAATGTTCAGCCCACATAGCACATTGACAGTTTAAGCCTCCTGGATCAAAAACGTAAGTAAGGAGCACAATACTCTTGTATTTCC
>JAIUZE010009540.1:0-10171 GCA_022085475.1 Heliosperma pusillum | reverse complement strand
AACTAATTCTACCTGACCTTCTAGGGACAATAACCGTTTCAGACGAGGAGGGAACGTTTTCCTCCATTTCATTTTCGGTTTGTGGTTCTCGAACTTCATCAAGTTCGAATTTTCTCCCACTCTGCCTTTTAGAAACGAAATCGCTTTCTAGAAAGACAGCATCACGAGACACAAACACTTTGTCCTCATGACGGTTGTAGAAGTAATATCCACGAGTCTCCTTAAGATATCCTACAAAATAACATTTGTCGAATCTGGGTGCGAGCTTGTCATTAGACTTCTCATGAACAAACGCCTCGCAACCCCAAATTTTCATAAACGACAAATAAGGAACCTTTCCTTTCCATATCTCATATGGAGTTTTATTGGCTGCTTTAGTCGGGCTACTATTTAGTGAAAATATTGCGGTTAAGATGGCAAATCCCCAAAACGAGTCAGGAAGCTCTGTAAGGCTCATCATCGACCGAACCATATCTAATAAAGTTCGGTTTCTCCTTTCAGACACACCATTTAATTGTGGTGTTCCAGGAGGAGTCCATTGTGATACTATACCGCAATCTTTTAGGTGTGAATCAAATTCATAATTTAGATATTCACCACCACGATCGGATCGTAAGGTTTTTATCTTCTTATTCAATTGGTTTTCCACTTCATTTTGAAACTCTTTGAACTTTTAAAAAGCTTCACTCTTATGCCTCATTAAGAAGACGTAACCATATCTACTTAAATCGTCGGTAAAAGTAATGAAGTACTTGTAACCACCTCTAGCTTGGAGAGTCATTGGGCCACATACATCGGTATGTATGAGGCCTAATACTTCACTTGCTCGTGTCCCTTTTCCCGTAAAAGAAGCACGAGTCATCTTGCCCAAAAGACAAGATTCGCATTCACCATAAGATTCGTAATCAAATGGTTTGAGAAGTTTCGTTGAAACAAGTCTCTTTATGCGTCGTTAGTTTATATGACCTAAACGACAATGCCAAAGGTATGATTGATTAGGTTCACCTAATTTGAGCTTCTTGCTTTCGATATGATATATTTCATTAACATTATCAAGAACATAAATGCCTCCAATAGAGATGGCTTTACCATAAAACACATCATTAAAAGAAAACGAACAACTATTATTCTTGATTACAAAAGAGAAACCCTCCGCATCAAGTACGGAAATGGAGATAATGTTCTTAGTCAAGGAGGGTACAAAATAACAATTATTTAAATACAACTCAAGACCACTAGCTAAGGTTAATACATAAGTTCCTACGGAGACGGCGGCAACTCTTGAACCATTCCCCATTCGTAGGTCCACATCACCCTTGGCTAGTGCTCGCACGTCCTTCAACCCCTGCAAGTGATTACAAAGGTGAGAACCACATCCAGTATCAAATACCCAAGTGGAAGTGCAAGCATAGTTAATATCTATCATATAGAGAGAAGTGAGGATTATACCTGACGGTGTCACACATCCGTCCTTCTTATCCTGCAAATACTTGGGACAATTGCGTTTCCAATGTCCCTTGCCTTTACAATAAAAGCATTCGGCTTCGGCGTGCTTCTTACCCTTAGCCTTGGCATTGCTATTCATAATAGCTTTGCCCTTTCCCTTTCCTTGCTTCTAAATTGGGCTTTGGCTTTTCCCTTCCCCTTTTGAACCCCTAACTTCAAGTTCTTTAATCTCATTGTAAGAACATCCTTTTGCTCACTCCCACTTGCTTCCATATCCCTTTCGACTTGGGTAAGGAGAGCATGGAGCTCGTGAAAGCTCTTATCCATGCCATGCATGTTATAGTTTGCCCTAGCTTGGGCAAACTTGGGAGGAAGTGAGTGAAGGATGCGGCTAACCGCTAGCTTCTTAGGAATTTTGACCCCTAGACGATCTAGAGTGTCAATATGTTCCACCATCTTAAGCACATGTGGACCAACCTTTTGGCCCCTCTCTAGCTTGGCTTCAAAAAGCCGAGTCATAGCATTGTATTGGCGAATCTCGGGTGATTGAGAAAAAGCCAACGTCACCCTAGAGAATATCTCATATGCTCCAAGGGTGATGTATTGTTGCTTAAGGCTTGAGGACATCGACCAAATCAAGACCATCTTGACGTCGTTTGCTACCTTAAGGTATTCCTCATAGGCGGCTTTGGCCGCATTAGTGGCTCTTGGGCCGGGTTCATTGGGTGGTGCCTCGGTCAAGTCGCGCAAAACGTTATCCGATAACGCCGCGCCCTTGATCGTTTGCTCCCACTCGACGAAATTAGTTCCATCGTCTTTTAAGATGCATTTGTCCATAACGGACCTTAGCCATGAGTCTTTTTCTAGTTGAACGGTGTTGTTATTGTTTGCCATTGCGAATTATGAATAACTACAACAAAATTAGGAAATATTAACATTCATTGTTTTAATCAATTTTACTTGTATAACCAATTTAAACAAGTCACTCATATAATGACCCCTCACGAAATTATATAAGCGATTCCGAGACCCGCATTTGAGACAAAAGAACATGTTATGCAACTTTTATGTAAAAGACGGTAAGTCAACTTTTGACTAATTCTACTCCTAGAACTCTCGGTCGACGGATTTCAACTAAACCCATCTCCTAGTCCCAAGATAACGCTTATCTTGTTGAGTCCCACCCAATTTAGGCGTGTGATCGTATCACCCTACTTACCCGAGGTAAAAAGGTCCACGTTGTGGTTGTCCTAATGAACACGGGGTTCATAGGTGCTTCAATTGGTAGGGCTAAATCTCAATTCCTTTTTAAGTTATGTGAGAGGTCTTGCCAATTTTAGTTATTAATTCCCTATAAGTGAACTAAGTCGGTGAATTTTTGAATAACGTTGAATTGACAATCGATAAATAAAATGCATGTTGGTGATTTTGGCATGTGCGGAAAAATAAAGCAAGCAATCAAATTAAATCCTAGTATGGCCACCTAGCTAATCTAATTAACTAGATGATTACAAATCGGAAACCAACTCCTTGGTCCCTTGCCTTTTCATGGAACGCCTTCCAATATGGCACCATCTTTTGGAACACCGACTTTGGGAATCACCGTCTTCACCATAAATAATTACAAAAATACAAATGAATACATAGCAAATTCCTATTATACATTTGATCTATAAAATGAAATTATTAATTATTACAAAACGGCGATACGAAATCGCAATAAAATACAACCAAATCGGTATTCCCTTACATTACGGGTAATACCGATTAAAAATAATCTAGGCCATACTAGGTACAACTTGCAATAAAATAAATAAATGACATTCATTCATTCAACAACATAAATAAAAATGCTGTAAAATCATGCCAAAATCACCCTCAACAATTGTCATGTTCATTCTAGCTCGGTTCTTACGAATTTTATCGATTTTATCTACTAAAAATCAATAATCAACACTTAAATCGTATTTAAGCTCAAACTAATTATCTAAACTGATTTAGAACTCAAAATTAGTCCCCACTAATTTCACTTGTATTTAATTAGTTTGAATTGATCGCCTTTGCTATTTAAAGAGGTTTATTCATAACTTTTATGAATTAAACCCAAAATAAAATTAAAAATCATTAAAATTGAAACAAAAATATTTGTACATACTGGAACACTTCCAGGAACCTCAAGAACAAAAAACATTTGCCCAAAAAATTTGAAATGATTTTATGAACAAATAGCATTATAAGAATCGGTTTTTATCAAATAAAAACCAACTAAAATAGTAAAATGATGAAACAAATTTTCAAAATTTACCAGGATGATATAAATAATATTTTAAAATGTACAAAAAATTTTGAACTCCAGAAAGTCTCGTTTCAATTTTAAGAACAAAATAACTCCTTTAAATTGATTTTTATCCAATAAAAATCAATAACCATGCAATACATGACTAAATGTCACGAAAATTTACATACAATATGTACACCATGCATGTGAGAACATATTAAAAATTTGAGGCCAGATTCAACATGCAACTAGTTTTAGTTAACTTTTAACATAAAACCGCATGTTAACTCGGTTTTAAAGGCCATAAATCATAATAAATAGCAAAATAATTCGTAAATTCACCAAATTTGACCACAAACATTTTGAGATCAGTAGGTATGCATGAAAATCAGAAAATTTCGTGAAAACCATTTTTAACATAAACTTTCGATTTTTACTCAAGTTATCGTATAACCCGATTTTAATTCTTAAAATCAACATGCATGCTACAAGCTAGCTCTGATACCACATGAAAGTTCATAGACCCTAATTAGACTCCTCTAATTAGTTACTAAATTACTTGTTAATTTAGTGTTTAATAAAGATCTATGTAGCATGCATGCAAATTAAAATGCATAATAAAAAGTAAAAAGAAATTTCCTTACATTGGGAAATTTCGGTTTATATGGGCACAACAAGAAACACCTTTCTTGTTGTTCTTGTGCTAGAAAGAAATAGATGATCCTCCTTGTAATCTTCAAATTAGAAGACCTCCTTTAAGATGCACCCAAGAGAGAACCCAAACTAATCACTTAGTTTTTGACTAGAAAACACAAGTGAAAAGATGAACTAATATTAGATTTTATTACTACTCTAGTAATAGGAAAATATTAGTATTTGAGAGGTTTTTAGAGAGATGAGGATTTTAGTGAGATAAGCATTCAAAACAAGAATGAACAAGCAAGTAAAATGAACAACCAATTTGTCCATTTAAAGGACATATGGTCCGGCTATACCAAGCCTTGGTGGCCCCTTATTTTGCTTAAAATAATCCCATGCAAATTGGTTGAGTGTAGAGGTGAGAAAAGGTTATGATTATGTGTCATAAACATGACATGATAACAAGATGTAGTGTAATACAAGAAACAACAATCATCATGTTGTACACTACCAATTTTCGGCACCCACTAGTGTCATGTGGTCCATTTTGATTTTTGATATTTGTCCCACAAATACTTATAATCATATGATTAATTATCTTGTATAATTATGAGTTAATTTGATCATATAACAATTATATGACTCAAATTAATAAATAATATACACTTAACTTTTAAGTGATATTTTATCATTATATCAATATATAATGGGTCCCACAATGCCTAGTTAGTTTATTTTACAACTCCTTGTAAATATAATTAACTAATCACCTCTACCTCAAAGTATATGCATAACCCCAACTAATTTAATGAATTAACTATTAATCATTAAATTAAATCTTATTTAATCGTATTAAAATAAGACGTAAAATTTATTCAGTCAATTATCGTATAATTGACTAATAAACTTATCTGGAATGAGTTCGTAACTTACATTCCAATAATTAACTCTCGTAACTAAACATATATCAAATATATATGTAAAGTACTAATTAATATGTATCGTATACAAATAAGTAGATTTCTGTTTGGGTCTCATCCTATAGGTGTGACCGAAAGGGGTCAGTTGATTACCGCCGTCATACGACAATAACGTCTAACTCTAGTCAGCTGACCGTTATCGATTTACGTTAATCAACTGACGTGGAGTATCAAAATACCAGTCATCCCACTAATATTCCAAAATGAGATTTATTATGTAAATGCACTATTGTGGAGGACACTTGCTCCAACAATCTCCCACTTGTCCGATACAAGTTGTGCATGTAGCCACACTATTGCGGAGGACTCCTACTCCCACAATATCTCCCACTTGTCTCGACAAGTTGTGTGCTACCAATTCTCTTGTCACTTTAGCGTCACATCCTCCCACTCATCGCAAGGTGTCTTTCAGGTCGCACTTGCGATTGGAAAAAAAAATTGAGTGGTTTTCTCGATCTGGAGAGTAACTGTCTGACCGGAAAATCTACCATAGATCTCTTCCGAGCGTGGCCACGCATTTCCAGTCACTACTCCTCGAGTGGCCCGAAGATGTTAATACCCAACGTGGGTGGACAATTCCTGTTGACCCAACTTACACTGTATAAGGCAAATCACCATGACCCAGTAGATGCCCATCGGCCTCCTTTCACGGCACGACCTAGGACAAAAACCAAAGTCAATCGGAAAATACACCGACTCAGGTAAATGGTCGCCAGTCTAAAGAATCGACTCATAGGAATATAATAGAAATCCCCGCCACGACCAGGCTTCAACAATTTTGATCAGGGACTCTATCATGGTCACTGTCCGACAGAGTGTCTCTACAGTCTGTCTATGTAAACGATCAGTCATCTCCATGACTCCATGGTGCTGAACCAACCATCGATCGACTTACAATCTAGTCATTGCGAGACGTCACCTTATGCAAATGACTAGGGACGATTACTAAGTTCATCATGTTATACTAAATAAAAGAGCTCATATAAAACTCGAACAATGAATGCAATTATCATATATGTAAACATTGATACAACATTCAATTATTACATATCACATAATCTAGAGGAATTCAGGAACTCGTCTTAATCCCATCGAGACGACATGACTGTCATGTTTAGCCTTTGTAAGAGGCTTGGTTAGAGGATCAGCGATGTTATCGTCTGTCCCAACTTTACATACATCTATTTCCTTCCTCTCCACGTAATCTCTAATTACATGGTATTTCCTAAGTACATGTCTAGACTTGTTACTAGACTTGGGCTCCCTTGCTTGAAAGATAGCCCCACTGTTATCACAATACATTGTGATGGGATCTGAGGCAGTAGGGACTACTCCTAGTCCTTCCAAGAACTGCCGAATCCACACAGCTTCCTTTGCAGCCTCTGATGACGCGAGGTACTCAGCTTCTGTTGTAGAATCCGCAGTCACGCTTTGCTTGAAGCTCTTCCAGCAAACGGCTCCTCCATTCAACATAAAGACATAGCCGGATTGAGATTTTAAATCTTCCCTATCAGTTTGGAAACTAGCGTCCGTGTAACCCTTTACACGCAACTCAGTCTCTCCTCCAAACACCAAGAACGAATCTTTAGTCCTTCGTAAGTACTTAAGGATATTCTTTACGGCTATCCAGTGACTCTCACCTGGATTGGCTTGATAACGACTCGTCATGCTCAAAGCATAGGCGACGTCAGGGCGAGTGCACATCATAGCATACATGATGGACCCAACTGCTGAAGCATAAGGGATCAACTTCATGCGTTCAATCTCCTCGGTGACGGTAGGACTCTGGGATTTACTCAGAGTGATACCATGACCTATTGGAAGAAAGCCTCTTTTAGAGTCTTTCATTTTGAACCGATCAAGAATCTTATCTATATAAGCTTCTTGCCTTAATGCTAGTATCCTCTTGGATCTATCTCTATAGATCCGGATACCCAAAATGCGTTGTGCCTCTCCCAAATCCTTCATCTGGAAATGTTTCCCAAGCCACTCCTTGGTAGAAGTAAGCATTGGTATGTCATTTCCAATGAGAAGTATGTCATCCACATACAAGATAAGGAAAGTAACTTTGCTCCCACTAAACTTCATGTATAAACATGGTTCCTCGACACTTCGAGTGAATCCATTTTGTTTAATTACATGATCGAAGCGATGATTCCAACTCATTGATGCTTGCTTAAGACCATAAATGGATCTCTTAAGTTTGCATACCTTCTTAGGGTTGGATTTATCCTCAAAACCTTCAGGTTGTGTCATGTACACTTCCTCTTCTAGAATCCCATTCAAGAAGGCGGTTTTGACATCCATTTGCCAAATTTCATAGTTAGAAAATGCGGCAACCGCTAAGAGAATCCTAATGGATCGAAGCATAGCGACTGGGGCAAAAGTTTCGTCATAGTGTAAACCATGAACTTGAGTGAAGCCTTTTGCCACCAATCTAGCTTTGTAGACATCAATATGTCCATCTATGCCATTCTTGATCTTGTAGAGCCACTTGCACTGAAGAGGTCGTACCTTCTCAGGTAAGTCTACCAAGTCCCATACTTGATTTTCGTACATAGAATCCATTTCGGATTGCATGGCCTCAAGCCAATGCGCGGAGTTGGGACTAGAAACGGCCGACTTGTAGGTTGTGGGTTCATCACTTTCAAAAAGTAATAAATCACCATCGCCCTCGATACATCCAAGGTAACGATCAGGTTGAAAACTAATTCTACCTGGCCTTCTAGGGACAATAACCGTTTCAGACGAGGAGGGAACGTTTTCCTCCACTTCATTTTCGGTTTGTGGCTCTCGAACTTCGTCAAGTTCGAATTTTCTCCCACTCTGCCTTTTAGAAACGAAATCGCTTTCTAGAAAGACAGCATCACGAGACACAAACACTTTGTCCTCATGACGTTTGTAGAAGTAATATCCACGAGTCTCCTTAGGATATCCTACAAAATAACATTTGTCGGATCTGGGTGCGAGCTTGTCATTAGACTTCTCATGAACAAAAGCCTCGCAACCCCAAATTTTCATAAACGACAAATAAGGAACCTTTCCTTTCCATATCTCATATGGAGTTTTATTGGCTGCTTTAGTCGGGCTACGATTTAGTGAAAATATTGCGGTTAAGATGGCAAATCCCCAAAATGAGTCAGGAAGCTCTGATACCAGGAAGCTCTGTAAGACTCATCATCGACCGAACCATATATAATAAAGTTCGGTTTCTCCTTTCAGACACACCATTTAATTGTGGTGTTCCAGGAGGAGTCCATTGTGATACTATACCGCAATCTTTTAGGTGTGAATCAAATTCATAATTTAGATATTCACCACCACGATCAGATCGTAGGGGTTTTATCTTCTTATTCAATTGGTTTTCCACTTCATGTTGAAACTCTTTGAACTTTTCAAAAGCTTCACTCTTATGCCTCATTAAGTAGACGTATCCATATCTACTTAAATCGTCGGTAAAAGTAATGAAGTACTTGTAACCACCTCTAGCTGGGAGAGTCATTGGGCCACATACATCGGTATGTATGAGGCCTAATACTTCACTTGCTCGTGTCCCTTTTCCAGTAAAAGGAGCACGAGTCATCTTGCCCAAAAGACAAGATTCGCATTCACCATAAGATTCGTAATCAAATGGTTTGAGAAGTTTCGTTGAAACAAGTCTCTTTATGCGTCGTTCGTTTATATGACCTAAACGACAATGCCAAAAGTATGATTGATTAGGTTCACCTAATTTGAGCTTCTTGCTTTCTACATGATATACTTCATTAACATTATCAAGAACATAAATGCCTCCAACAGAGATGGCTTTACCATAAAACACATCATTAAAAGAAAACGAACAACTATTGTTCTTGATTACAAAAGAGAAACCCTCCGCGTCGAGTACGGAAATGGAGATAATGTTCTTTGTCAAGGAGGGTACAAAATAACAATTATTTAAATACAACTCAAGACCACTAGCTAAGGTTAGTACATAAGTTCCTACGGAGACAGCGGCAACTCTTGCTCCATTCCCCATTCGTAGGTCCACATCACCCTTGGCTAGTGCTCGCACGTCCTTCAGCACCTGCAAGTGATTACAAAGGTGAGAACCACATCCAGTATCAAATACCCAAGTGGAAGTGCAAGCATAGTGTAACAACCCGAAATGTACCCTATTTTTCTAGTGGAATATTTTACGAATACTTTTCAGCATATTTAAGTTTTTAATTTAGAATTTATTGTTTCAAGTCGAATTTTGAATTTCCGAGTTCGTATTTGGAATTTCTGGGAGATTCCATGAGAATCCCGTTTTTAAGTCATCTTTGACTTTTCTTGACTTTTAAGTCACCTTTGACTTTTCTTGACTTTTTAAGTCGTCATTGACTTTTCTTGACTTTTAAGTCGTCATTTCCTCTTCTTGACTTTTAAGTCATCTTTGACTTTTCTTGACTTTTAAGTCGACTTTGACTTTCGTTGACTTTTCCCGACTCACCTCGTAAATTTAAAGACCGAAATTTTATTTTCAAAAATAATAAATTTAATTTATTTTTATTAAGATTTATTTGAATTTAAGATAATTTAATATAATTTTTATTTGATTTATTTACGATTTAACCCCAAACGTCATTTAACTATTCCCGAGTCAACTTAAGTCTCGAAACAAACCCGAAACCCGACTCTTGCATGAGTCACACGCCCCATGTCACTTTTTTTCCACTCATATTAGATCTTTTAATTAATATGATTAAACTAATAAAAATATCTAAGATATTTGTAACTTTATCGGTCTGTCAACTTAAACTCCGCAAATCGTGTAAAAACAGACCCGATTCCTCTCCATTTCACA
>JAIUZE010009539.1:0-40994 GCA_022085475.1 Heliosperma pusillum | reverse complement strand
ATCGGGTTTTTGTGCTGCTTCGAGAAAACGGCGTCTTCTTCCTACTTTTGTCCTATGTGTTTAATGCCCGACCTCTTCTCCATGAAACCCTAATACTATAAATAGATGATCTAGCCTCTCATCTCAACACACCTCTCTTCAATCCTCTTCTCTTCTCTTCTTACATTTCTCCTTAGATTAGGAGGAAGGGAGAACTAGTGTCTCTTCTCTCATTTTCTTCTTCTTTAGTCTTTAGTTCTTAGTTTATTTCTGTCCATTTCATATCAAAACTTTAGTTTAGATTAATAGGAATTTCATCCTAGTAATCTCCTTTGTGTGGTTCAAGTGTTGCAATTCAAGGATCGTTTATTATGTGCAAGGATTTTTTATTATTGTTATCGCTTTCGTTCATGATCGTCATATAGGTATTCCTACTTTATCTTTCGTTTAATGTCCTTATTGTTTTCCATTTAATTGTTATTCTCTTTACATATTGTCTCTTAGATTCATTTTAGTATCGTTATAATTGTTATTTCATTTCTTAGATTATCAATTAGCGTCGTTATTATCGCCATATAAAGAGTCAAAATCAAATAAACATGTCAATCCTAGTTTTCATTGTTAATATCATTTTAGATTTAGACATTATCATGAGTGCGTAGTCATCTTTCTAGGGTGTAGGGTAGCCATGTTAGATTGATTAAAAGATGTTAATTGGATAAAAGAAATTGTGCCTTTAAAACGTTGTGTCTATGCATGTTTGGATTGTAACGATAGTTAACGAATTCTGGCCGGAAATCATCGACTAAAATGAAATTCTTTTCCAAGGTAGACATACGAGAATTGAATAGACAAAGCATGACATGGTAGATTAAGACCTAGTAAATCGCCTAAAAAGCCTGCTAGACCATCTGATCTATGATTGTAATGAACACATCATTCTTACGAACTCACAATGAATTATTTGCATGTCCTAAATCCAATTGCATCAATATATCAATCTACATGTGTGAACCTACTTCCCTAGATGCTTTTCATCGCTTGCTTTATTGTTTTCATTTGTTTTTATTTTGTTTTCATTTATGCTTTATATTAGTTTAGATATCAAAATCTCCAAACCCAGTTATTCGTTAGATAAAACCCAATTGCGAGACATTTCACATCTTATAGGAAACACCATCTCCCTGAGGATCGACCCCTACTTCCCTAATTACATTAATTTGTTATTAGCCTAGTCTGGGTAAATTTATCTTTGTATTGGGCTTGCGACATGCCCGATCAACCTATCGTTGTTGTCTTCGTGGAATTTGGATTTGGATGACCAAACTTGAGGAATATTGTCATAAGCGAAAACCGATGTATTGAGAGTTTGAAAGAGCTAAATAAATTGATTTACGGTCGCATTGCCCTATGATTGGCAAAATTTAAGTGAAATGAGATTTTGTGACTAATCTCTCTTGAGGTTTTGTGATATAACTTTTGAAGATGAAAAAGGTTCATTGTTAATAATTTAGGATAATGAGTTTTGGAATAAATTGGATCACAGGATTTCATGGTAAGTCTCTTTTACATTGTGGTTGTTAGCAATTATGTTTCCCTAGATATAAATATTTTGTTGGTGGTTTCTAATAAGAGTATTGATGGAGTTAAGAAGATTAGAGTGCGTAATGAATTTTTCATGTGGGTTGTTAGTTGTGGAGTCTACCGTGCCGATGGACCTTAGAAGATTCTAATTGGATTTGAATAATTGGGAATTGTTACTCGAAGTTTCATGAATATGAAATATTGTTTTTTTGTAGGAATCTGATGATTGAAAAGGTTGAGGATAAATTGCACTCTCTTGAGGACTAGTTTACTCGTGGAGTTAGTGATGTCGAGTTGCGATCGACATTTGAATTGTCATAGATGGAGGATAGTACTGTGGTTCATTCCTCTCTTTTCCCTCAAATTGATCTTTACTCAATCCGCTACTCTTTAATCCTTCCCCATTTTGGTCCATTTTGCTCGTTGGACATACCTCTTAGTATCGCGATTTGTGATTTCAATGTTCGAGTTCGCTCTAAGTTCGTGTAATATCTTCTTATTTCGATTTTATCTTTGAGAAAACCTTCAATTCTCCATATCGTACTTCTAAATTAACTTTTCAAAGTAGTCTAAAGTTGGACTTTGTGTCCTCTTTTTGGAGAAAATAGATTCTTTCGCTTTTATATTTGGATTTTGTGTTTGGTTGGGTGTTTAGACTTGTTATTGGAGACGTCTGGTGACTAGTCCTACACTTACTAACACTTATTTTGATTTTCGATTTCACTATTTCGACATTGATTTGGTTTTTGATAGCTAGAGTTCTCGTTCGCGACGGGCACTCTTGAGATCCGTAAATAAAGTTTCGCACTTATGAAAAATTTCCTTAAACCATTTTCGAGATGAACCTTGTTTCATGAATGTTTCCCTTATAAAAGCTTTCGTATTAATTTTGAAAACCGATTCTTGCCCTTGATACTTTTGTTTTCTACTCTCAAGTTTCGAGGACGAAACCTTTTAAAAGGTGGGGTGATTGTAACACCCGCAAATGTACCCTGTTTTTATAGTAAAATTATTATACGGATACTTTTCAGCGAAATTTAGTTTTGGTTTTAGAATTAAATTTTCCGTGTCGAATTTAGAATTTCCGAGTTCGTATTTGGATTTTATGCGAGATTTCAAGTAAATCCCGTCTTAAGTCGTCTTTGACTTTTCTTGACTTTTCCACTTACACATCTCATACTCCCTCATAACCTAACACTTCCTCACACAACTCAACTCTTTCTTCTTCCTTAAGAAAACCAAAGAAAACCTAGTTTCCATTTCTTCCAAGCTTAGATTCGTCATAACTCTTTCGTTTCTCGATCAAACTCACGTAAGTTCGTCTTATTCTTCCCCTCTTATCTTCCTCTATCCGTATTGGTAATAAAATTACCGTCTTTCTCGCTTTTCAAACTTTCCGTCTTTCTCAAGGTGAAGTAAATTCATCTTTTATTGACTATTTGTAGGTGGTGACCTTCAAAATCCCGACAAAGACTATTTCTTCATCGAAGAGGACCTTGACGCGGAGTAAAGACGCATAAAGGTAACGGTGAAGGGTTACTCGATATCATTTACGTGTTTTACATGATTTCTATGTTAAAATTCGTATTTAAAATACGATTAGTAAGCTTAGGAATTAGGTTATTGATGATGAATGTTGTTAGTTGATGATTGTTGATAATGATTATTGATTGTTGATAATTGATAGAAGTAAATTATGAGAAATGGAAATGATAGAACCTTGAATTGTTGCTCACGGATGGACTGGGGTTCCCAGCCGGGTGACCGGCCGCCGGTCTGCCTACCGGCTGGAAACACATCAGTAGGAAACTTTGTTTTTTGTGTGTAGTGGTGCTCCCGGCCGCCGGCCCCCAGACCGGCCTGGAACACGCTGCCCTTTTCTTTGTGATTTTTGTATTATGCTTGAAGCGCAAGCCGGGTGACCAGCCGCCGGTCCACTGACCGGCCGGCAACACGCTGACTTGTTTTCTTATATTTTCCTAAATTCTTATTTTACGATAGTTCGCATAGTTCGTTTATCGTATAATTTTACGTAGTGACTTATAATATTAATGTTTCGAATATATGATATTCAATTCGCTTGTATCGCATGTTTTGTGACGGTTTTTGTTATGTCCCACTTTGAGTCGGTTTTTACAAATGATACGGTTTGAGCACTATTTTGTATGTGCTTTGTACTCTCATTCCCTTGGCTACCTCCACGTTCATAAGACTGGAATGTCGGAACGGGGATGTATCCTACTGCTTAATTGCATGTGTTAGTGGGCATACGACGACGTTGTTGGGAGGCGAACGCTTTGCGTTGATCGACCCCGCCGTCAAATGTTGTGTACTTGCGAGGTGGTGTTATTTGCATGTAGCGTACCGCTTGTTATGAGGCTTGAGCTATTTTCCGCCTCTTTCGTGAATTATATCGACCGAATTTGGGGTACTCGGCGTCTTTGATTGACCGAGTCTTGGATGCGAAATGTCATCGCTTGTCGAATCGGAAAATGGTTATTCCGAGAGTCTGGCCAGGTTTAGACTAGGAACCGTATTATTATCGTCGTCCTACAGGAGGAAATTAGTCTACATATATGAAATGAATTGAATCGTATATGCGTTCAGGGAATTACCCCGTGGATGCCTGTTAATCATACTTGCCATGTACACGGTGCTAGTGCGTTTCATTTACCGTGAGAGAGGTCGTCAATGTACTGTTATGTGTGGATGGATGATTACATGATTGATTATTCATGATCATACCATGACTTGGCATGGTTTATTTGTCGAGTCTCAATCTTATCAAACTTATACCGCTAACGGTGAGATGTAAGCCCTAGTGAGCGTATTCGGTTGCCTAAGAGTGTCTTCCCCGAGTCTTGGTATAACATGATGGATTCGGATTTGTATTACATATGCTCTTATCATTATATTGAATTGCCTATCTATCCTTATCGTATCTCACATGTATATCTATATATGCATGATTTACTTTTGTATTTCCTTTTATGTACGTTTAATGTGATGTGGCTGGGAGAACCCGGAGTTACTCCCCACTGACTGTGGCGTTCATGTTTTTCATGGATGAACAGGTTGCTTGATTTGGATGGCTTTTTGCTATGATATTTTGGGTTCCGGTGTGAGCTAGCGAGCGTAGTCCCTGGATGAAACACCTCTAGACGATTTTAGCTTAATTGCTAAACACTTTTACTTTGTTAACATTTGGAGAGATTTCGTCTCTTGTTGTAGTTTATTTCGTACTTTGGTTTGTAATATTTGACACTCCTCGTATACTTCTTCTTGCATGTATACAAGTTTTAAAAACTTCATATTTCCGCTATATAATTCACATGCTTGTATGTTTTATATTTCCGCATTCGCGAGGGTTGTCACACATCCCCAGTACAAAATTACCTATGCATTATTAACAAGAAAATCAAAACTAGAACTACTAGATTCAAGAATATTACTAACATGATAGATTGTGTAGGGAATAGACTACAACGATAATACCCATAATGAAAATAAAGATTAAAAACTGAAATAAAAAGGACTAAAGTTAAGTGATAAGATCATAAGATGAGAATTTATTTAGTCTAACTATGGTGATAGATATTAACAACACTAATCAAAAGTGAAATGGAGACTGCATAATTGAAAACAAGATAAAGTAAAGCATAAGATTAGAAATTACCAAAGGAGTTTAGGCAATTAGAAATGTAGATTAAAAAGATGGATTCCTTACAAGAAAAATATAAGAAAACAAAAATAAGAACTAGAAACAAAGAGCTAAGAACTATTTTAAGAACAATAACTACACTACGTTCTTTGTATTTTCTATGAGATAGGAAAAGATGAGTTGATCATGTGTGATGATTTGATGATGAAAATGAGGTGCTAAAGCTCTTCTTTTATAGCTGCATAAGGACGTCGGATCATAAATCCTCATCAATATAGCAATAAAGATCAAGCAAAGGAATCGACATGCGAGTAGAGTAACACGTCCCCGATCAGGCTTAGGCTTCCACGATCGGGGACGTTAGTTGCCAGGTGCCCTTTCGTATTCCTCCAAAAATATCTTATAACACATCCCTATCGGGATGTGTTTTCCATCCTTAAGAGCTTCATTGATTGCTTGACTTTGACTTTAATTGACTTTCATGTCCCCTAAGGTATAGAAGATAGTGCTATGGGACACGGTATCTCTTTATTTTGAGCCTTTGTTTGATCAAATTCCTTCTTCGGGATGATCCAATGATAGCATGCTATTATCATTTTAACCAAGACTTGCTTCTCATTGCTCCGAGTATTGGCATAACTGCTAACATTGTAGGAAAAGCCGCAGAAACCGCTTTATTTCCTATAAGACAAGATAAAGCACACAAAGCTAATACAACACGGGATTAGCTCACAAAATCACTATAAATAGTGAAAATAACATGTAAAACCGAGCAAAATGAGGGGATAAAACTATGCAAATATTACACTTATCAGACTTATGAAACTCATAGGGGCTAAAAAATTCTAATGTCAATTGAGGGTAGGTTTTATAGTTCATAGTGAAAGCATAATTCATATTGAGACCTCTAAATAAAACTCTATAATGTTTGTAAAGTTCCATTTGGCACAAAGAATTTATATACAAAAATTTAGTAGGCCTCATACCTTTGCGGCGAAGTATCATCAAAGTTTCATTGCCTTTGCGACCCAAAAATTATATCGACAAAGGTCAACTCATGCATACCATTAATTTGAACCAGGATTTTCGCTTCTTGCATTTCAACGTCCGTGTTTCGAACTCCGCTCCCTTCCCCTTGTTCCGATGTTTTAGCCCTCTTAAAACAAGGCTTGGTGCTCTTTGGGTGCCATTTTTTCCTGAAAAATTGTGTTCATAGTTTAAAAATTGAGCATATAACATCCTAATCATTCTTAAATCATCAATTACTAACTCAATTGCACTCTTAATCAAGTATAGTTCACTAGAAATTCACTTAGCACCAGATATATACAACAAAATTAAAAACACTAAATTAGAGTCAGGGTTTGCAAATATCTGAATTTCTAACTAAATAAGAGCAAATTAATGTATTGGATCAAATATTACTTACTTGAAAGTTATTAGATGCAAAGATTGATGAAGATTAACAACAATAATGCTAGATTTTAGTGGTTATTTGAAGAAATAAGAAGAAAAATGAGGTGTAGGTGGCGGCGGCCGGCTACCCGGCTTGGACACGCAAGCCACTAAAACACCATGAATCCACAACAACTCCAATCCAGTTTTAGCCAACCAATTTTACCAACATTAAACATCATCAGACCCCATTAAATGCAACAAATGTGTATCAAATTTTTACATATAATCATTTAAAGCATTATGGAATCATCATTTATGATAATAAACAAAAGATTAAACAATAATAAGATAAATTCAACAACATCAACATACATTTCCACAAGTAAAGCATATGAGATAAATTCCAACATACAATTAAGTAGTAAACATATAATCATGCTATTATAACATAATTAACTCATATCTCATGTGAAAATCTATCCTAAACACATTAACACATAAGATGTGACATAGAGTAACCCGTCTACGTTACCTCAATAATTAGCACTTCAAATCATCAATTTCAAAGCTAACCATCAACCCACACGAGTCCTTTGACCCAAAACCTTCAAGATACAACTTTTTCCGACAAATAACGAGATAAGACCCCAAACCGAAATTTCAGGAAAATTGGTCTAAAAATAAAGTTAAAAGTTTCGATCTTTTATTAGATAGAAAGAAACAGGATGGTGAGAAGATTCTGAAACATTAAGCGGAATTGAATTTGGTTAAGAAACGAGGAAGTTATGTACGTCTTAAGTTTAGGTCTAGAAAAATGGGTTTTATAAAAAGTTGGAGAAAATGGATATTCTATGTTATGAAAGGAAGAAGAGAATGAGAGGAGAAGATTGATATAAAAATCGTCAAGTTTCATTGAGAGACGAAAAAATTGCATCCGTCTTAAGTTTATGAAGTTATGGATGCTTAATGGTGGTTTTGGGTGTTTGAAGAATAAGATGAAGATGATATTAAGTTGCTGAAAAGTATAAGGAGGAATGTGTCTTATGGTGGGTTTGTTTTGAGAAGGAGAACAATAGAAGGCCCAAATATCATATCAGGTCAACTCATTTGGATTTTCGCGTAAACTCCGAGTATGGAATCATAACGGACTGAAATGCGACGGTTTCCACCCAACTAAACTAAATTCAATTTAGCATTAATACAAAGATACAAAACCATAAATTATCGATTTAAAATATTTTAACCAATAAAAGTAAAAGAGAATGTTATAAAATTAACGACTTAGTAAATAACCATTATTATAAAATTGGGGGTGTTACATAAAGAAGAGTAGAGTAGCACGAGTAGAATGAGGAAATGTTGAGCAATAGTCGGGTTGACAACTTTTAGCTGTGTTTGCAGCTAACCACGTCCCGGATCGGGCTTGGCAACCCCGATCGGATTGAGTAATTTTACGGACTTTGACTTGCTCTCAATTTCTCACGTTTTCCCTCTTAGCTACGTCCCCTATCAGGTATACCAACCCCGATGAGGGTCTTAATCTTGCATAAGATCATCTTCTTTTCTCATGTTTTCTTTAACCTGCGATATTACATTTTATCTAATCGACAAACCACAATCTATTCTTAACTAGAAAGCGATAAAACGTGTAAATGAATGTCTTAACGATTACATCAACACAAATTATTCAAAAAACAATATGTAAATAGTCTTTAAACAAAGAAAAGGAAATATCGTCTTTAGAAAGCTAAATAAAAGTACGGGTTGCCTCCCAAGGAGCGCATTTTATAGTCGTGCTAGACGATGATCACCCTTTTTAGCTCTTTTGAAGGAGGGGATCCTTTGCATCCGAACTCTTGTATTTCATGCTCGAAGTTGCTCTCATTGAGTTCGAGTTTCCCATTGCATTGCCTCCTTTAGTCTTATTCACATTATTTCTTTCAACATGACTCTTATTTACCTTAACACCATTACTTAATAAAAATGAAGATGTGGAAGGAACCTTGGAGGGATTTGCAAGTTCAAGTAGCCATGACCCATGTGCTTTAGGAGTGACGTTAGTAGCATTTTTGCTGAAAACAAGTCGTGAATTATCCACTTCTATTGTCATCATCCCCTCTTTGACGTTTATGATTTCCCCAGCTGTATGTATAAATGGTCTTCCCAATATGATCGAAAATTCGGAATCTCGGTTGCATACATAATGTAGAAGTCAACTATAGTTAGGAAGTTACCAACTCGGACGGGTACGTCTACTACGATACCCAATGGTTTCTTTGTAGAGCCATCAGCCAATTGTAGGGTAAAACTTGTGTATTTCAAGGGCTTCACAACGAGCTTACGGTAAAGAGAAAAAGGCATAGCACTAATGCTAGTGCCAAAATCACATCGAGCACTTTCAACGAAGTACGAGCCTATAGTAAAAGAGATAAAGAAACTACGTGGTTCGTTTAACTTAGGTGGAAAAACAGTTTTACCTTCGTTAAAATATTGAACGAACTCGGTAGGGGCTTGGCAAGATGAGGTTTGTGAACCTTTATGAGGAAGCTTCGCTTTAAGTTATTCAATGGCGGCATTGTTTTCCTTGAAATTATCATGAAATTGTGTCACCATATGACCTTGAGTTTTAGAATCCTCATTATCATCGTTTCAAGTCGACTTATCTCATGGTCCAAATATTTGTTGGGATAAGAATCTTTGGATTTTCTAGATGATTTGTTGGGCAAAGTTTCTTATTTAGTGACAAGTTGGGGTTTGTTATGAAACTCATGGGTTAATTTGAATTTGGGTTTCACAATTTGAGATTTTACTTTTGTTGAAGTAGTGCCTTCACGAACTTGGGTGGCATCTCTCTTATCTCCACATAGGTTAGTACCTTCAAAATTACGCAGCTCCTCAGCAATTTCTTCCACTCGGGCTTGAACGATTCTTATCTCTTGATCCCTTGATAAGGTATCATGAGTCATGTTAGTTGCTCCCTTACCCTCTTTTTGTGTATAATCAAGGTGGTTGGCATGAATAACATTAAACACGACCACTTGTGGCTCCTCTTCTTTTGGTGAGATTGGGGTGATGATTTTAAGGAAGATGGGGTAGGTTGTGCAACTTCTCTTTGTAAGGTCCTTATAGCGGTGTTAAGGGTATTGGTGGTTGAGATAAATTGAGTGGCTAGACTAAATTGAGCTTTAATCACTTGCACCAACTTAGCCTCTATCCTAGACTAGTTTAGCTATTGGGTGAGAATAGGAAGGGATGTGGGCGAAATCCCTGTGAGTATTATACATTAGGATTGTAGGGAGCTCGAGTTTGAGGACCTAGGTTTGGGAACATTTGAGATTGCATAAGGTTGTACCCACATTTTTGGGAAATGTGTCCCACTCCTACAAAAAATTTACAAGGGTGAGTTAGTAGGGGAAATTTTGTGATGAACTTGCGCAATGGAGAGTCTTCCCCGTGCTTTCTTTTATGAGAGCGTTAAGCTCACCGGCTCAGGAGCTGCTCTCTCTAAACCCTAGCTAACCTGACCTGCTCCTCTCTACAAACTCGCTAATAAGCGTGTGAGGTTGTGGAATGGGCTCTAAAGACACCTCTGATTCACCATCATGTTCCCTATTTGGCAAAGCAAATGAGATTTGTGTGTCAATTTCATGGGCGTTCACCTTACGAGTTTTCTTATTCCCTACCTAAGTCTCATGTGAATTCTAGTCCTTTTAGAGGATCCTAACAATTAAGAATTTTTTTGTATGGTTTTATGTGGCGAGGAATGCATTAGGCGAAAGGCTAGGACAAGGCTTTTCAAATCTACAACTTTCATGGCCTTCATATCAAGACGGGTTATCAACCATTTTGCAACTCCACTTAGTGAGAAAGGAAAAAGCACTTCTCTTATTTGGTCTTGGGTCACCCCATCTTGCTTGATGGTTAGGAAAATTTCACAAAATGTTTGGATATTAAGGTATGGGTTCTCCGTCGGGCTTCCACTAAACTGATTTTTCTCTATCGAGCGTAGAAGGTCAGATGAACCTTTAATTTACCCATTGAAAGAGCAAAGCTGCGAGGTTGAGCTTTGTCATTGGAGTTCACCATGTTAGAGTTCAAAGACACAAGAAATCCAATAATATAAAATTACAAAGATGAGTTTTAAGAGGCAAATTGCACCTTAAGTTAAACGAAGCTAGATAAAAATCAACAATTCACAAATAATCAAAACTGTGCTCCCCAGCAACGGCGCCAAAATTTGAAGCACGTTGTCGCGTACCCAAATGAAAGATAATTTATCCTAGACCAGGCTAACAACATATAAATGTAATTAAGGAAGTAAGGGGTCGATCACGGGGGGACAGGAGACATTTTGTGAAAAGCTGTGGTTTGACTTTTACCTAGTATGATTAGTTGCAAAAAGTGTTGATTTAAACTATAATTCGAATCACATTTAAGTTATGATAATTCCTTCTTGATCATTACCGACTATATGGCGAAACCTAGCGTTCTTTCGATTCTTTTTAGGTTTCTAAAATGCTATTTCCAGTCCTACTTTTTATCCCGATTTTAGTTCTTAAGATAGAAGATGAAAGATATAAACATTCAATCATAGCCATTAATCAAAGTTTATCATTAGGCTTAAGAAAAGAAATAGAAACAACAAGAATAATATCAACCTGCAATCAACAATATTAAAGATTTAATTAAACCATGCTAACTCATCCCCTAGAAACGAAGAATTACTTATGCATTATTATTAATAAAAATATCAAGACTACAACTACAAGATTTATGGCAATTAACATGGTGGATTATATAATGTGAAATTAGTAACGACGATAATAACAAAACTTAAATCAGTAGCAACAATAACTAAAACGAAAATAATAAAAACTACAAGTTCTATGACAACGATAAAAAAACATTAACATGAGTTTTAATTAGTTTAATTTAACTATATTGACAAATTAACGACTGCAATGATAACAACAAACAAATTAAACTGAAAATAATAAAAGTAAAGGAGATGGAATAAAGAAAGAGATTGAGAATTACCGGAAAACCTAAGCAAGATAATTAGAATAAGAAATGCAAATTGAAATTTGGAATTCCCACTACAAACTAGAGCAAAAATAATATAACAAGGTTAAACTAAAAGTAAGAACAAAAGAAATGTCTATGAGAGAAATTAAGAAGAAAACTAAGTTTTTCTGTGTTGATTGATGCTCTCTTAAGTTAAGAGACCTTGCTATTTATAGTTTCTTCAAGTACGTCGCGAAAGCTATGAAATAGAATTGACGAGCGAGTGGAAACAACCAAACGCGACTGGGTTTAGCCTTCCCCGATAAGGGACGCAGGTTCCCAGGTGCCTCTTCAAATTTCTTCAGTTGTTCTCTTGTTCACGCATCCTCAAGCTCCAAGTCCGATAGGGGACGCGATTTTGATCTTTGATAACTTAATTTAGTGTTCATCCTTGACTTTCATAGACCCCAAGGCATAGGGATTGAGGTTAGGGTTTTCGAAACCTTTTACTTTGATCCTTTATTTGATGGGTTTCCCTCTTCGGAACAAGCCAATGATACCGACGTATTCTTTTTTGACCAAAACCTGGTCGGGAGTGGTCACTCATGGTGATTTACGTGTATGTGATTGATTGATGTATATTGTGATATGATTGTGACATGTTGATTGGAGTTTAGGGTGTGTTGTTGTGATTTTCATACTATGGTGGTTGGAGCTGGTTTTTATGAGGAGTGGTTGCGAGAAATCGGCTTGATAGACTTTGTAGGACGCTCCTCATGGTTTCCGCCATGGAGGATATATGCACGTTTTTATGATCAAGGTCTTAGGGTGACCTGCTGAGATAGAGCACAGTGTGTCTATGGCTTGCCGTTTGACACATCGGCATGCTTGTTTATGGCACAAAGATGGGTGGTTTGGTGCGCTACCTGAAGGCACCAGATAGATGTGATGATGATATTGTGAGTGAATGTGATATTGGTTATGTACATGTAAACTGACCGTTGTACGTTTTGTTATCTATTTTGTTCCATTCAAAATTTCTGACGTATGATGAGTAGGTGTGAGGAGGTGATCATGATGTGATTAGCTATTTTGACATTGGGCAGCTTGTACGGGCTTAGAGCCGTGACATCGTGTCTACACTTGTGTTATCTTTTTTTTGTCTTGCACTTTCGTATTATTTAGTCCTTGGAGAGTCAGATTTGGATATGTAGACATTGTGTCACTAAGTGTCACTCCATTTGTCCTATTCTTTTGTTTACCTATTGTTAAAATAACTCCACAAAGAATGTAAAAATTAAACAAACAAGAACTTAATAAAGTTGTGCTTAATGGAGGGAGAATATGGGTGATTTGGAAGGATCAAAGACTTCATGTGGATGTATTGGAAATGACTGCACAATATATCAATTTAAAGGTTAAAAATATCAGTGATAATAGTCAGTTCTATATTACTTATGTGTATGGGTTCAATAAGCCTGAAGAGAGAACACCTCTTTGGGAGGACTTAATTAGAATGAATATGGTGGATCCTTGGATTATTTTGGGAGATTTCAACAATGTTTTGCATGCTAATGAGAAAATTGGGTTGCCTGTCAGGGATTCTGAGACCTTGCCTTTTTAGAAGGTCCTTGATAAACGTGAATTGCAGGATATCAAGACTATGGGGGCTTTCTATACTTGGAATAATAAGCAACCTAGTGGGAGAAGGGTTTTTAGTAGGATTGATAGAGTTCTAGTAAATGATGGTTGGATTCAAAGCCGACCTAATTACTATGCTTTCTATGGGCTTGAAGGTGATTTTGATCATTGTCCTTGCCTTATTGAAGAAGGAGGTGTAAGTAATAGTAATAAGAAGCCTTTCAAATTCTTTAATATGTGGAGCAAAGTTGATGATTTCCAGGAGGTAATGCAAAGAGGGTGGTCAGAGCAAATTAATGGTACCTATATGTTTAAGGTGGCCAAGAAGTTAAAGTTGCTCAAACCTTTACTCAAGAAGTTGAATAGGGAGTTGTTCTCTGATATAGAGAGGAATGCTGATATTGCTCTTGAGGTTTTGATAAACTGCCAAAAAGACCTCCAAGCAGATCCTTATAACTTAGAGCACATGGATAAGGAATATCAAACTAGGGGTAGCTATGTTATGCTTGCTCAGGCTAAGGAGGAGTTCTTGAGTCAGAAAGCCAAATGCCAATGGGCTAAAGATGGGGATACTAACACTGCAGTATTCCATAGAATAATAAAACATAGACAAATTTAAAATAAGGTTTTCAGAATTGAAGGGATGGATGGGCAAATTCATGATAAGCCTGAAGATATTCAGAGCACTTTTGAGGATTATTATCAGGAATTGTTAGGGTCTTGTGCTACTACCTCTGAATTCTTTCCTAACATTATGAATGGAGGCCCTAGAGTTCAGGAGAGGGACTGGGATAATCTCTGCAGGATGCCTAATGATGCAAAAATTAGGAAAGTTGTATTTTCCATTCCTGATGAGAAGAGCCCAGGCCCGGATGGGTACACTAGTTGTTTCTTTAAATCAAGTTGGGGCATTATTAAGGATGATATATGCATTGTTGTGAAAGATTTTTCCCAAACAGGGCAACTCTTGAAGCAAATAAATTCTACTAATCTGGTCCTTATCCCAAAAATTGATAACCCAAAACATGTTAAGGACTTTAGACCTATTGCATGTTGTAATACTCTCTATAAATTTATTTTCAAGCTTCTTTGTAATAGGATGGTAGAGGTCCTGCCTGACCTCATAAATCCTTCTCAAGCAGCATTTATTAAAAGGAGGAGTATAATTGGGAACCTTTTAATTAGTTAGGATCTGGTGAGACTTTATGCAAGGAAGAATTCATCCCCCAGATGTTTGATAAAAGTGGATCTCAGGAAAGCTTATAATACCATTGAGTGGGAGTTTGTGTACTTGATTCTGAAGAGTTTGCAGTTTCCTCCTGCGTTTATCATGCTAATCCTTTAGTGTGTTACTACTACTTCTTTCTCTATTGTGTTAAATGGACAGCCTTATGGTTTTTTCAGGGTAAAAGAGGTCTCAGACAAGGTGATCCCTTGTCCCCTCTATTGTTTACCTTGTGTATGGACTACCTCAGTAGGATTTTACAGGCTATAGGAGATATGAAGGGCTTCAACTTTCATCATCTATGTAAAGGGGTTAAATTGAATCACTTGATGTTTGTTTATGATTTACTAATTTTTTGCAAGGGAGATATCAAGACTATCTTTATGCTGATTGAAGGCTTCAGTAGCTTCTCAAAAGCTTTTGGATTGAAGATTAATAATGAGAAATCTGAGATTATATTGAAAGGTGTGGATAATGACACTGAGGAATTAATAATAACTCATACTGGGTTTAGGAAAGGTTCTATCCTTTTCAAATACCTTGGTGTGACAATCTCTAACAAAAGGCTATCAAAAATTGATTGTAATGTGCTGGTTGAGAAGATGATTGCGAGGATTAAGGGGTGGAATAAGAGAAAGATCTCTTACACTGGCAGATTAACTTTAGTTAAATTAGTATTGAATACTCTACATAACTATTGGGCTCAAATTTTCATCCTCCCTATGTGTGTCATTGATAAACTTAAGGCTATGTGCATGAGTTTCTTATGGGAAGGGGAGGATACCTATTCCAAGGCCCCTTTAGTTGGTTGGTCTACTCTTTGCAAAGGTAAAAATCAAGGGGTATTGGTATTTTTGAGAGCAGGCTATGGAATACTGCAGTAGTGGGAAAATTGGGTTGGTGGATCCTTGTGAAGAAAGATCATCTTTGGATAAAGTGGATTGATAAAATTTATCTCAGAGGGAGGAATTGGCTCACTTATGAACCAAAATGCTCTAGTTCATGGGTGTGGAGGAAGATATGTGCAGGCAATAACTCTTTTAAGGTAGGTTTTTCACAAGGACTTTGGACTGATGATGAAGCTGGATACACTATCTCCAAAGGATACAATTGGCTCAGTGAAGTGGATGAGGTGAAACCTCCTTGATGCTGCACAATTTGGAACAGAATGAACATTCCTAAACACAACTTTATCTACTGGTTAGTCTGCCAAGAGAGACTGCTCACTATGGACAGAATACAGAAGATGGGATTCGAAGGGGATGCTACCTGTTTCCTTTGTGGCGATAGCCTTGAAAATCACCAGCACCTGTTTTCTGATTTCTGCTATGCTAAAAGGTGCTACAGCTCCCTTGAAGATTGGATTTTGATTCATCCTAGAGGAGGCTACACACTTACTGCCATTCTAAAGATGAGATTACAGACTGGTTTCAGAAGGAAAGTATATTGGTCTTTGTTTGTTGCCATTAATTATGGGATATGGATGACTAGAAATAGATGTAGGGTTGATTGCTATGTTACTAGACCTGAGGCACTCATTCAGGAAGTTAAAAACCAGGCTAGACGAAGACTCATTAATGTGCAGTTGGGTACTATCAGGTCTGTTGATGTTCAATGGTGTCGAAGCAAGGGTTTAATGTAATGTTCTTTGTATGATGCTAGGTAGTTAATACTTTGTTTAGTTTTTTCTAATTTCTATAAGGATGTACTAGTTTGTATAATTGTTGGACTTGAGTTTATATAAATATAACTTACATTTACACCAAAAAAAAAATAAAGTTGTGCTTAAATAACTATAAACACCTTGTTTTATAGTTAAAAAATGAGTTGAGTATTTTCCTATTTAATAAGTAGATGGTACATATCTTTTATTATTCCCTGGGGTATTACTCCTTTTCACTCTCTATATTTAAATGAATAATATTTGACCTATTGTAATAAGACATGTTAAAAGGTCATTCCAATCAAGGTCATATCAGGTTAAATTACTTCGATCTTATCTAAGTTAACAACCTTAGCTTTTGTTTTAGTTTGATTTGATCGACTTCTTTTTAACTAGTCTTTTCAACCTGTTGTGTTATTTTGATTCTAGTATGAATTTGGCTGGATGAATATCAGTTCAGGTGTGTTTTGAATCATATTTGTTTTAGCTAAGGATTTAAAGTTGGCTTATTATTCTTTATTCTTTCAATTTGAATGTAGATAATCAATGAAAAATTCTCGAAGTGAGTGTTTTTATCGATAAAATAATTTCTTTTAAGTTAATAGGTTAACCTATTATCAGTTAAGATGGTGTTCGAATATCATTCGAGTATATTGATTTTGGTTCGATTTCAATCCGAATCCGATTAAATGGGGTTTCAGGTGCTACTCAAGTTACATATGGTATGTTTGATTGGTTATCAAGTCAAATATTTTTGATCAATTTTTTCGGGTTTGAATTTTCTATCTGATTTAGTTTTAACTATAAAATGAATATCTATGTCATAAATAAGAAATTGTGGTATGACGAACGGTGATTGGGCGCCATCAAGTGGTACACCATCTTGGTACCACTCTTCTTCAACTATTAAAAACAGTACCGAAAATAAAAGCTGTTTAGATTTTATGGGCACAATAATAAGGGACATAAAGGACCAATTTCTTCTCTCCACTATCAAGATTAGTCGTGTTTTGTCATCCATGAAGCCAATTTAATTAACTTGCGACCCATGCATCATGAGGTTTATTTTTTATTGCAAAAGGACCTTCAACTTGAATTGCTAGCAAGAATAAACAATTCTTCCATCAAGAATTTCTGTACAGAGTTTATTTTCGCAGTACGACTTTTACTCATTATAGTACTTTTTTGCACAAAATTTTTCATTTGCTTACCCTTGCGTAAAAAACAGAAATCTAATTCTCTCTAATTTCTCTGCATTATTGAAACCTTAAACATTCTTCATCGTTCTTGAACATTATCAATTATGAATGATTATTCAAATGAAGAACATGTATTTAATCATTTAATCGTATATAGTTAATTAAATTGACCCTTTTTTTTATTATTATGTTATAATTTTAATTAGAGTTTAAATCCAAATCAATAAAAAGGCTAATTAGTGTGATATGGTAGGGTTTGTGGGTGGTGGATAATGGCCAGTGTCGTCGAAGTGTTTCAATGGTGGTCCACCGACGCCATCTGAATCGGGTACGGTGGTGGGAGGGTTAAGTTGTGTGGCAATGCAGGATCGGTCGTGGGAGGGTGGTTCATGGTTGTGGTGGTGTTGATTCGGTCTGCCGGCCGGAGAGGGTTACGACTGTAATACTCCGTATTCCTGAGTACTTGGCACTCGGCCGAGTAAGGCTTCCTCGAGCGAGTGGATTGGAAACTCGGCCGAGTACAGGCTATTTGACCGAGTGGGTTGGTCTGTCGTTAAGAACCGTGTTCAGTTCTTGGGTACTCGGCCGAGTGAGGTAGGTACTCGGCGAGTGAGTTAAGCACTCGACTGAGTACATGTTGTACTCGTTTGAGTATACCGATCTACGAGGATAATTCTGACGGTTTAATTATGGGTTTTAAGAAGAGATTAAATCATAATTTTTTCAATTACGTTATTAACACAAAACCTAATTCTTTGGAAAAACACTCTCAAACCTCTCAAGAACAACCTTAATCATTCTGTGCCGGATTAGATCTCTCATTACTTTGTTGATTGCGTCGGTAAGTAATTCGACTATGTGATTGTGTATGATTATTTATAAGCCCTAATTGAATTGGGGAAATGGGAGATGATTAGTATTAATTATATAATCATTGTATGATTAGGGGGAGACATCATAGAAGAGGATTTCTGAGTTCATTGCTTGTCTTGCGGAATTTGATAATAAGGTAGGGTTCTCCCTACTCAGTAGAGTTATATTAATTGATGTGATAAAATGCATTGTTTATATTATTCGATTTATTGATGATGATGGTGATGGAGTTCGGGATTGGAGTTTGGATTGTTGCTATGGTTACTGATTTGTGACTCCATTGGGAGACGATTTAACACCCCGAGTTCGCCTCTCGTAGTTCTCCCGCTAAGAGGGGGATGTGCACATTAATATTCCGGGTTATCTCACTGTGGTGAGATGGAAGTTCGACGCCTATGGCTGCGGTGTATGGTCAATTGGCTGTTTTTGTAGAGCGGGGATGGTAACCTGAGTCTACTAAGTTAACTGTTGCGGTAGCCCTCCGGTTTTTCTTTCGCTTTTTCTTGTCTTGTAGGTTAGTCGATATATTCTGTTACTTACCATATTACTGTTTTACAAAACCGATGTGATCCATTGGGGAATGGGAGTAGGTGATTATTAGGTAACTAGATGAGATGCGCTGGGATGTTGATGGGATCACCATAAGGAGTCATAGCATCCGCCGAGTCTTTTAGAGTTTAAATTATACTTTACCTTATTGTTATGTTAAGATTTGTTTTTTGGTCTAGACGGTATGCCGTCTAGTTTGGGATTATGTATTGGAGTTTAAACTATTGATTTATTAAAGTATTGTTTCTTTATTGTGAGTTTTGATATGTACTACCTCAGGTAACCAAGATGGTAGAATCCCCATGTGTTGTGGAGGTCTTGGAAGTCTCCTTGGAATATGGGGTGTTACAGAGTGGTATCAGAGCGAACGATTTTGGAACCTAAAACCAATGAACACAATGAATTAGGAGTGTCTAATAAAATGAACCCGGGTAGGAGTTGTAGGGATCTACCGCAAGGATTTGGGAGACGTCCTAAAATCGCAACTTTGTCCATATAGCTCTTAGTCAGTAACAACGAGGAAATGTCGGGAGGTGTATGTGTGTGTAATGTGATTACTATGTTTGATTGTTGAGAATGATGTGAAGTGGAGGTAGAGTATGAACATGTAATATAACGGAATTATGTAAAGCATGTATGGAATGAGACATGTGTGAACAGATGTGATTATAAGAATGAAGAATGTGTTTATCGTTGGCTAGCATGTATGTATGAATTACGTATGTTATGTGAAGTAAGTATAAGATGCATATGAACTGAATGAACGTGATTTAAGCATGAGAAGTATATTATGGTGGTACCATATGTTATATATATGAAGTATGTGTGGTATGAGAAAGTTATGTGGAATAATTCCCATGAATGAAGTATGATTTTGAGTTAATACATATTGATATGTTGAGATGATGAGAACATGTAAATGGTTGACACTAATGACTTAATGTGCATCTTATTTATAAAACTATGCACCAAAAATATTATAAAACTGAAAAAGAAACGATAAGACAAAATTACCTAGATCATGAGAAGATAGAGACAAAGTCATATGGCATACTCATAGTGTGGCCTTATAAAATAAGACTATCAAGCATACGCCTTAGAGATACGCCTTAGAGATGAAGCTACTTGGATTAACAATTAGTGTATGGTACGACGGATATCTGTCTTAAAATTAAAACGGGCTAATTGACATACCACTTGCATGGTAATATTTAGACATTTTGATTTTGTCTTATCTATCATATTTAACACGTTTTAAATTTAAAATGGATAATCTCATCTTAAACATAATTTGGATGGACAAATCAAGTAATAGTCATCACTCTAAGGTCAGACAGGCCAATGCAACTTAATAAATTCTTTTTATATATTATAATACTAATATTAAAGATAAAGTTCAAAGAAAACGAATGAAGTCGTATTAAATTATAATATAGCTAAGAAAGTAATTTTGAAAAAGAAATAAAATATTAAGGAGAGAAAATCATACCTTAAGAAATAAAAAAACCATCTAATTTCATCCGAGAAACATTTCACCCCTCTTCCGAATATGAATTGTCATTAAAAATATAACACTAGAGACATAATCAAAAAAAATTCTTTGGGTTTTCATTATTCATTTACTTGAATTCTATTTGGCCAAATTGTAATGTTTGAGAAGTGACTCAAATCTAGACTAAACATTTTGAGGTTACATTACAAAATGAAATTATTTTATTTCTAAATATAGCTATTACATTAAAGACTTACCATGGCGATATGGGGCTTAAAATCCCACTCTAAATAAATTACGCAAATATTTTACAAAAATTGGGGTAAAATTGAAGTGATTAATGTTATTTTTCAACCTTTCAAGCGAAATATTACCCTTATTTTCTCTTCCACCTATGACAGTTTGAAATAAATAATTATGAACATCATAATTTGACAAAGTATTTAAAAATACTTTATACATGCCCGTGCAACAAATGGCACGGGTGCTAAGCTAGTTATTATTGGTAAGACTTACCAAAGTCTTAAGACTCTGCCACGTCAGCTTTCCACTAATTTTTTTATTATTTTTCCAACTGTTCAGACTCATCTCAGACTCAATTCAGACTCTATACAGTATCAGTTAGATTCATCTCATACTTTATTTTTTCAGTTTACTTCAAAAAATGTTGGGTTAAAAAAAACAAAATAAATATGACACATGATATCGATTGATTGAAAATCTTCCTTTAACAATGCCCCACAAGAGTCTTAAGTTGAGTCTTGAATTTCCAAGACTCAACTTAAAACTTTGTCGACACTTGGGTAGATAATTAGGAGTCTTGAGTTTGTCTCGAGACTCATGTGAATTTTGTCTCAAGAATCACCGATAATCTTACCCTAAATAGCGGGTAAAATCTCTTGTAACCATATCACAAGCTCTTTATATTTTCCCAAGGACAACATTCTTCTTAATCTCTTAGGGTGATACATATTGTGTCTTTGGCCCCTTACCCTTTTTCGATAAGAATTGCACGTAGGGGAAATATGAAATGAATCCCTTTAATTGAGGCTTGGATAGGGATTCGAACTTAGATGCTTTGGAAAACTATGCGATATATGTATATCGTGTGTGCTACTACATGCGTGTACACCACGGCTATGTCTAGGCTTAATAACTTATTATGACTATTATATAGCCTCCGACGATCACCTTATAGGTATACATTAGTCTTAAAGTCTACAAGCATATCCTACATGCACTACAGTTATTGCGTTGAAATTCTCCACTTCATATAATTTAGTCATTACATGAATTGTTTAATTTACATAGGATAAGGAAAATGATTTACAATGACTAATCTTACGTGTATAGTTTGATGTATGCAGTATGCTTTATTAGTGATGCCGCTCCTTGAATAATGATGATCAACTTATAATGAAGGTGTATCTACTAACATTTCCATACTCTCTTTACCATGTTATATTATAGTTAAGCGTATATCATATCATCATTACATAGTACATATTAAATTTTATGCCCGTGTGATGCAAGGGTTCACATTAATATTATTTTCATAAATTTTCATTAAGAATTTTTTATTGTTAAGGTACCTAAGAATTAATTTCTCTAAGATGATACTTAAGAGACTCAAAATTAATACAAAATTTTAAGAGCTCTCAAAAACAATATTTGAGAGACTTAAACGATTTTGGGTTTATATCTAAGTTTCAAGGACGACTCCTATTTATAATCACATGATCACCCCAGCTTATCATATTTTTCGGATGTGAGACTATTCTTCTATTTATACATAGTTTGAATGCCCGTGCGATGCACGTGTTAATTAACTTAGTTATTCATAAAGCAACGTTATTTTTTTTAAAATGTATCTATATATGTATTATACTCCCCTCATCCCAATCATTTGTTTGTCTTTAAAATTATTATTTATGATACTTTTCTAAATTAATTTTAATGATGTAAATTTCAATATTGTGAAGATTATAATACAAAGTTTTAAGAACTTTCCAAGACAATACTAAGAGGCTTTAAAAATGACGGGATATTACCTGACTTATAAGGATGACTTCTATTTATGAACATAGAATCACCCAACCTTATGTAAATTTTTGAATGTAGGACAATTTATTATTTATACGTAATATATCCACCACACATACATTATTTTTCAATGTGAGAATAATAGCAAACTAAGTATACATAGTATATAATCCCTTGAATATAATATATGAAATATATATTAAAATAATTAAAAGATTTTTTACTTTTTTTACAATAATTTTTTTTGTCAAATAATATATATGAAATATATACTAAAATAATGAAAATAATTTTTACTTTGTTTATGATATTTGACTAAATTATTTTTTTATGATGTAAATTTCAATATTGTGAAGATACTAATACAAACTTTTAAGAGCTTTCTAAGACAATACTTAAGAGACTCAAAATATTTTGGGTGGATACATAAGTTCCAAAAATGACTCTTATTTATAATCAATATATATATATAAAAGAGGCTTTTTTCAGGCAACGAGAGAGTCTCCAACTATTTCAAAACACTATTTTATTTTTTATTGATAAAACTACCTTACACATAATTTTATTAGGCTAATTAAATATTAAATAAAATATATTATTATATAAAGATTGAATTTTAATATTATCAACTTTTCAACATCATATTCATACATATACTTTCCAAGTTATGGTTAAACTCTTAAATTTTGATTATATTTTTTAAATTAATTATTTTCCTAATAATATTATCAACTTTTCAACTTTTTAGAAACTCTTTAAATAAAAGTTAAATTCATAACTATTATTTGTCCCACATTGGAAAATAATGTAGATGTGCTAAAAATATTACATATAAATAATAGGATTTTCCCACATTGGAAAAATAATAAAGTGGGTAATGCTATGATTATAAATAGGAGTTATCCTTAAACCTTATGTATCAACCAAAAATTTTGAATCTCTTAGAGATCTCTTAAAAGTTTGTAGATGTGATGAATATAGTATGTATAAATAGTAAAATTGTCTCACATCATAAAATTAACATAAGGTGAGTGATCCTATGATTAAATATAGGAATAATTCTTGGACCTTATATAACAAACTAAAATCTTTTAAATCTCTTAAGTATTGTCTTAGAGATCTCTTAAAAGTTTGTCTATTATTATCTTCACAATTGTTAAATTTACATCATCAAAAATTAATTTTAAAAGGTATTATTAAAAAAAATTGAAGTATTGTAAAAACAAATATGAAGATAATATTAATTATATTCGTGGTGGAAAAAAACCCTGAAAAGTATAGAAACTCATATTATTTGAACATATTTGGTGTAATTTTTAGTATATTATTTGTCATACATTGAAAAATAATATAGTTGTGGTGAATATATTACTTATACATAGTAGAATTATCTCACATCAGAAAATCATCATAAGGTGGGTGATCTTATGATTACAAATAGGAATCATATTTGGAACTAAAGTTTCAACCCAAATTTTTTTGAGCCTCTTACATATTGTTTTACACAACTCTTAAAATTTGTATTATAATTTTCACTATAGTGAAATTTACATCATTAAAAATTAATTTAGAAAAGTATCATAAATACTAATTTTGATGGTAAACTATTTAATGTGTTATTTGTTCCATATTGAAAAAAAACAATGTAGGTATCGTGACTTGTGAATTTATACTACGTATAAATATCAAAATTTGTACCACATTAAAAAATTATCATAAAGTGGAGTGAACATAAATATGATCATCGCACGAGCTTTTAAACTACTTTTTTATATTGTTATGTTAATAAATGACTTTAAAAATTTAATAAATGACATTTAAAATATATTTTTATTATTCTAATATTAATATAACAGTTTAGTAACAGTTAAAAATAAATATTATATGAAAAAAGATGGTGTAATACTTAGTTTGTCATTAGTCCCACATTGAAGAATAATGTATATGTGGTGAATATATTACTTATAAATTGGAAATTGTCCCACATTGAAAAATTATTATAACATAGGGTGATCCTATGATTATAAATATGAGTCATACTTGAATTTAGGTATAAACCTACAATTTTTTAAGTCTCTTAATTATTGTTTTGGAGAGCTCTTAACAAAATGGAATTATAATAGTCACAATAGTTAAATTTACATTATTAAAAATTAATTTAGAAAATTATCATAAATAATAATTTTGATGATAAACTACTTAATGTGTTATTAGTCTCACATTGAAAAATAATGTATTTTTAGAAAATATATATACTAATCATGATTATAAATAGGAGTGATTTAGTCTCTTAAGTATTGGTTTAATGAACCTTTAAAATTTTGTATTATTAAAACAATAGTAAAATTTACATAATCAAACTTAATTTAGAAAATTTAGGAAAATATCCTATATAAGTAATAATTTTGATAGTGTACTACTTAACAAGTTATTTGTCCCACATTGAAATATAATACAAGTGTGGTAAATATATTACGTATAAATAGTATATTGTCCTATATCAGAAAAATATCATAAGTTAGGGTGATTCTATAATCAATATATATAATGCAAAAAAAAAGAGGCTTTTTTCGAGCAATTCTATTGGTCAACATCATCTTTTTCAATTTTTGGAAAGTATATTTTAAGATCTTCTATAATTACGAAAAAGATACTATGTAATATTTCTAATATCACAACTATTATTTACGTAAAAAAGAATTGATTATCAATCTGACAAAAAAAAAAAATATAATGCAAAACATTTCGAAACTTATATATTTGGATTCTTAACGAAAAATGCTTTCATTAGAGTATAAATTTTGTATTTTTTACCACCATATCATTTATAAGATCATATAACTATAACCTAAGTATATGAAAATTAAATAAATGACTTTTAAAATATTTTTTATTATTCTAATATTAGTATAATGGTTTAGTAGTATTCAAGAAATAATTAATTTATAGAAAAATATGTTGTAGTACTAACTATGTTATTTGTTTCACATTGAAAAATAACGTAGGTGTGGTGAATATACTACATATAAAAAGTAGAATTGTCCCACATCGAAAATTTACCTTAAGATATGGTGATCCTATGATTATAAATAAGAGTCATAATTGGAACTTATATATCCACCCAAAATCTTTTGAGTCTCTTAAGTATTATCTTAGAGATCTCTTATAAGTTTGTATTATTATCTTTACAATAGTGAAATTTACATCACAAAAAATTAATTTAGGAAAGTTTCATAAATAATACTTTGGATATAAAAAATTAAGTGGATAATCTTTTAGTTATTATATAAAATAAAAATAATAGAAATATACTTATATTTTAAAGAAAAAGATGGTGTACTACTTAATATATTATTTTTCTCACATTGAAAAATAATGTAGATGTGGTAAACATATTACGTATAAATTGTAGAATTATCCCACATCGGAAAAATAACATAAGGCTAATCCTATGATTATAAATAGGTGTCGTCCTTAAACCTTAGGCATTAACCCAAATGTTTTTGAATCTCTTAAAAAATTGTCTTAGAGATCTCTTAAAAGTTTGTAGATGTGATAAATATACTTTGTATAAATAGTAAAATTGTCCCACATCGTAAAATTAACATAAGGTGGGTTATCCTATAATTATATATAGGAATCATCCTTTGACCTTATATATCGAAGTAAAATCTCCTATAATTATATATAGGAATCCTCCTTTGACCTTATATATCAAAGTAAAATCTTTTAAGTCTCTTAAATATTGTCTTAGAGATATCTTAAAAGTTTGTGTATTATTATCTCCACAATTATTAAATTTACATCATCAAAAAATAATTTAGAAAAGTATTATTAAAAACATTTAAGTATCGTAACAAAAATTATGAAGATAATATAGCTACATTCGTGGTAAAAAAAACCTCGAAAGTATATAAACTTATACTATTTATTTGCACATACTTGGTGTAACTTTTAGTATATTATTTGAACCACATTGAATAAAAATGTAGGTATGGGGAATATATTACTTATAAACATTAGAATTATCCCGTATCAGAAAATTATCATAAGGTAGGTGATCTTATATTTACAAATAGGAATCATATTTGGAAATAAAGTTTCAACCCAAAATCTTTTGAGCCTCTTACATATTGTCTTAAAGATCTCTTCAAAGTTTGTATTATAATCTAAATTATAGTTAAATTTATATCATTAAATATTAATTTAGAAAAGTGTCATAAATAATAATTTTGATAATAAATTATTTAATGTGTTATTTGAAAAACAATGTCGGTATAGTGAAAAATTGTAAATAGTAAAATTATAAATAGTAAAATTGTCTCACATTGAAAAATTATCATAAGGTGGTGTGATCATAAATATGATCATATTTTTTATATTGTTAATAAAAGACTTTTAAAATATAATAAGTGACCTTTAAAATATTTTTTTATTATTCTAATATTAATATAACAGTTTAGTAACAGTTACGGAATAAATAATATATAGAAAAAGATGGTGTACTACTTAGTTTTTTATTAGTCCCACATTGAAGAATTATGTATGTATGGTGAATATATTACATATAAATAGTAAATTGTCTCACATCAAAAAAATTACTATATGGTGATTCTATGATTATAAATAGTAGTCATCCTTGAACTTATGTATAAACCCACAATTTTTTAAGTCTCTTAAGTATTGTGTTGAACAGTTCTAAAAATTTGTATTATAATCGTCATAATAGTGAAATTTACATTATTAAAAATTAATTTAAAAAAGTATCATAAATAATAATTTTGATGATAAACTACTTAATGTGTTATTAGTCCCACGTTGAAAAATAATGTATTTGTGATTAATACATATACTAAGTAAATTGTAAAATTATCCTTATGACTATAAATTGGAGTCATTTTAGTCTCTTAAGTATTGTCTTAATGAACTCTTAAAAGTTTGTATTTTATCTCCGCAATAATGAAATTTACACCATCAAACTTAATTTAGGAAATTTAAGAAAATATTATATAAGTAATAATTTTGATGGTGTACTATTTAATAAGTTATTTGTCCCACATTGAAATATAATACAAGTATGGTAATTAATATGCTACGTATAAATAGTATAATTGTCTCACATCGTAAAATTATCATAAGGTGAGATGATCCTGTAATTGTAAATAGGAGTTATCATTAAAACTTAGATATCAACCCAAATCTTTTGAGTCTCTTAGATATTGTCTTAGAGAAGTCTTAAAAGTTTGTATCCACATTAGTGAAATATACATTATCAAAAATGAATTTAGGAAGGTATCATAAAAAAATAAAGTGAAAAATCTTTTATTGATCTCAATATACATTTCCTATATTATATTCGAGTGATGTTTATAATTTTTATATAAAACCTTTTACATTTCATTTCATAAAAAAAATATAGTGAAAATGAGTCATCTTTCAAAGTTAGATATTCACCCAAAATCTTTTGAATCTCTTAAGTATTATCTTACAGAACTCCTAAAAGTTTGTATTATTATCCCCGCCTTAATGAAATTTACATCATCAAAATTAATTTAGGAAAATATCATAAATAAAAATTTAAGAAAGTATCATAAATAATAATTTTAATGGTGTACAACTAAATATGTTATTTGTCCCACATTGAAAAATTAGTGTGGTGAATATACTATGTATAAATAAAGGAATTTCCCACATCGGAGAAATATCATAAGCTGGAGTGATCATGCGATTATACATAAGAGTCGTCCTTCGACTTAGATATCAATTCAAAATTGTTTAAGTCTCTCAAATATTATTTTAGAGAGCTCTTAAAATTTTGTATTAATTATGAAAATAATCCAATTATAAGATTTGTAGTAAAAAAAATGTTATCATTATAGTATAAAATCTTATATTATTTGCACATACTTGATGTAATTCTTAGTATGTTATATATCACACCTTGAAAAATAATGTAAGTGTGGTGAAGATACTAATACCTATAAATAGTAAAATTGCCCCATATCGGTACCATAAGGTAGGATGATCAAGCCAAAATCTTTTGATTCTCTTAAGCATTGTCTTAGAGAGCTTAATTCTTAGGTACCTTTAAAATATATTTTGAATCAATATATTAATATTATTTTCTTAAAAATTACGGAGTATATTTTATTATAATCTTAAAATTTCAAAAGTTTATTTTTACAAGTTAATTGTTATAGGAAAATTATGAAAATGACATTAACGAGACCCGTGCATCGCACGGGCATGAAATCTAGTAAATAATATGATCACCCTAACTTATGCTAATTTTTTGATGTGGGACAATTCTTCTTTTTATGTATAGTATATTCACCACGCCTACAATACTTTATCAATGTGGGACAAATAACATACTAATAAGTAGTACACCATCAAATTATTTCTATAATATTTTCCTAAATTAATTTTTTAATACAAACTTGTAAGAGAGCTTTCTAAGACAATACTTAAGAGACTCAAAATATTTTAGCTGAATACTTAAGTCGAATAATGATTCATATTTATAAGCATATATATTATCACTCTACCTTATGTAATTTTTCAATGTGAACAATTCTTCTTTTTATACGTAGTATATTTATCACGCACAGTGGTGGACTACGTGGGGGTCCGTGGGGGCACGTGCCCCCCACCCCGAGACAAAAATATATAAAGTCTAGTAGTGTACTGCTCATTTATGACAAGTAAGCCACATACAAAATATTATAATTAGTTAACATGTCATTCATGTTGGTCTAGTGGTAAAGCTTGTGATTCACATGCAATGAACCCGTGTTCGACTCCTATTATAGACATATTCTTCATTATTTTTACTTTTAACTATGTGTATGTTCATTTCTTTAGTATTTGATAAGTGTGCAAAAGAGATAAATAAGTTAATACTAAGATAAGCCATATTTTCATACCAATCTATTATTATACCAATTTGATCAATTAAGTGTGCTCCCCTTGTTGATTTGGACATGCCAATTTGATCAATTAATACCAATCTTTACATTATTTCTAAAAAGCTATATTTTAATACCCATTAATTTGTGTTATTTTTTAAATTACAGACAATAATCAAATATTTATTGGAATGAATTTTTTTTACTGGACTTTTACAACACCATCAATACATAAATTTAATTCTGAAATACATGATAAATTACTATCTTTTTTGAACCACCAATAATATGCGCTACAATTTTTTAAAAAAAACCAAAGAAAGCTTTTAATTATGAGGTATCAATTGCATATGTAAATTTTAAAATGAAAGAAAAGGTACAGCCACCAAACGACAATGGAAAAAAACTGTGCCCCTCATAAATTCTAGGTCATCATTTTTTAAATGTGGGACAAATAACATACTAAGTAGTACACCATCAAAATTATTATTTATGATACTTTGCTAATTTATTATTTATGATGATCTAAATTTATGTAAATTTCTCTATTGTGAAGATAATAATGCAAACTCTTAAGAGTTCTATACGATAATACTTGAGAGAATCAAAATATTTTTTGGGTGGATACATAAGTTCCAAGGTTGACTCCTATTTATAATTATAGGATCATCCTACCTTATTATAAATTTTTCATGTTGGACAATTCTACTATTTATACTCAGTATATTCACCCCACCTACATTATTTTTCAATGTGGGACAAATAAAATAGTAAGTAATACACCATATTTTTTTTTATAAAATAATTATTTCTTGACTGTGACTTAAACTATTATACTAATATTAGAAAGATAAATTATATTTTTGTTTTCAATTTACACATACTTATATTTTAGTTATATCATATTATCAACAATATGGTAGTAAAAAAATATAAAATTTATACTCCAATGAAAGCATTTTTCACCACGAATCCAAATATGTAAGTTTCGAAATGTTTTGCATTATATTTTTTTGTTATATTGATGATCAACAAATTTTATTACGTAAATAATAGCTGTGATATTAAAAATATTACATAAGATCTTTTTTGTAATCTTGCAAGATCTAAAACTATACTTTCCAAAAACTGAAAGGGATGTTGTGGACCTCTAGAATTGCTCGAATCTTAGGTTATTTTGTATATAAGTATTTATCTTGATTTGGGAGTGACAATTTAGCACTCATCATAAATAATACAAAACTTATACTCCAATGAAAGCATTTTTCGCCACAAATCCAAATATGTAAGTTTTGAAATGTTTTGCATTATAGTTTTTTGCTAGATTGATAATCATACATTTTATTACGTAAATAATAGCTTTAATATTAAAAATATTGCATAATATCTTTTCTTAATCTTGTAAGATCTTATAATATATTTTCCTAAAACTGAAAAAGATGATGCGAACCAATAGAATCGCTCGAAAAAAGCCTCTTTTATATATTGATTATGATAATTTAATATCTCTAATGGCAAGTCAGTTACATTATGATAGGTAATCTATGCGTCCCCATTCATTTGTTTACATTTGCTTTTGACACAAAGACTAGAAATGAGTAGGGATAATTTGTAGTTGTACTAAGTGAATAACAAGTGGACAATAGGCTCATTAAGTGTTCAATTTTCTCATAAAAACCTTCTTAAAATAGAAAGATAAACAGATGAATGAGATATCCTAAAATGAAAATGGTAAATAAATGACCAGGGCAAATGAAGTATTTACTAAGATTTTTATCTTCCAAAAGACCAATCATTATGCTGAAAATTCTGTCTTCCTAGCAATTTAGTGAACCATTAACATCTTCACTCCATGCATTAAGCGTATCTATTAAAAAATTAATTATTGTACTTTTCATGGTATTAGGGTGCAAACTCAAGTCTAGTATTGTTAAAATAAAGGTAAAATAAGATCTTATAAGTGTTCCCAAAGATACAATATCGTACTATTATGAACCGCGGATACATGTGCAACAGAGGCCCAAAAGGGATATTCATCGGAGCCCAAGGTCGACTTGGACTACACACAAGAAGAAGCATCGAGCCAAGACTTAAAGGGTGTCATACACTATAAGGCGTAAAACTCGTATAGCTCAAGGGAGAGAGAATATGTTCGCGAAAAGAAACATGAGTCTCACGGCAATGAAACAGGCCGTCCAAGAGAAGACCATTAGCGACCCGACGAAGTGGCCCAAAGCTTAATGAAGGCAACAAAAGAGGTCCATGGTAAGTTCATATGCAGTCGGGGGTAGCCCGTTGATGTACTTAATGCGGGCCCAGTTATGGGTATATGTAATACCGTCATTTTATAGTCTAGTGTATCGACAAAGTGGGTGTAAGGGGTTAGGACAATCATTAAGTGTATTTGCGTGGGTAGGTCGATCGACCTGGGGAAGAGGACGGTCGACCTATGCTGAGGTCGTTCGATATGGGGTATGGGTCGTTCGACCTAGGCTCTTATGAAAGGGGATCTGAGTTTTTCGTGACTCGGGTCAATCCACCTCAGTAGTAGGTTGGTCGACCTGAGTGATGGGGAGGTTAATTTTACTTATTTCTTAATTACTTTATATTTTACCATAACTCTATATATATTTTCTAAGATCATTTTTAAAACCTTTACTCTTATTTTTCTAAACTTTCTCATAAAACAATCTAGTAAGAGATAGGGGGAGATTACAATTTAATTGGGATCCCTGTTCTAACATTCAAGTTTGAGTCTTTTTCATAGAGATGATCTTGTAGGGGATTACTTATAATTGTTTTAAGCACGTGAAAATTTGCTAAAAGGTAGGTGTATCCTACTCAATCTTATTACTATAAATGTTCTTCATCAATGGTGGAACGATATTGGTATTATTGAAACTTGCAGGAGCTATTTGATACTCATGTCGGTTGACTTGGACTCTGGGTCGGTCGACCTAGGGCAGTACGTGGGTTGTTTTTGCTAGTTTGTATTGCTATTGATGTAAGATTCATTAAATGTTTTTACTACTAATTGATGAGATGGTCATTGAATTTTAGTAAATGAGTTGTGAAGGATGATGGTGTATATATGCTATTGAATTTATGATGGAAGTGTTGCGATACTTGTCCGGCAGCGTTGCGGTGCCCCGGGAATGATATATTTAGAATACAGTTGGTGGAAGTGTTGCGATACTTTTATGGATACTTGTCTGGCAGCACTGCGTTAGCTACAGTTTGATATATTTAAGGGACCGCTAGGGAATCCGGGAAGCCATTCCGGTGTCAGTTGATCACTACCTGCCCCTCATAGTCTATTCTTAAGGTAGACCCACTACTAGGGAGATGTGCATATTGTAACACACCCCATCTACCAAAGAGCCTTACGAAGGCATTTCTCAGTAAACAAGGATGATACCATCTCGGTTGCCCGAGGTAGTACATATCAAATACACCATAAAGAAACGACTCTTATTAAAATAACATTTAATGTAAATTCATCGTCTCAAAAGAACAATCAAATAATCCTCTCAAAATAGTTATCTAAAACCCGTTCGAAATAACAACTCATAAATAAAGTCCGAGACACAGCGGAAGCTAATGACTTGTTGGACCAACTTCATAGTTTTGATAATGACATGTGTTTATGTGATAATATGCTTTACTCGATATATCACATGCGTGTAATTGTGTGCTTTAGTCTTATTATAGCTAGCAACAATTATGAGAAGAAAGATCAAAGTTAGGCATAACTTTGACAAAGTCTGTGAGACAAAGTTATAACAACTTCAGGAATAACTTTGGAAGTGAACATGAAAGTTATAGCTACCCAGGCATAACTTTAATGAAAATCGCTTCAAGCAAGATCTACCTCAAATAGCACAACACTCGAGATGGAGGGTCTTTGTGATCAAGATGAAGAGATGATCCGTATACTGAAGATCTTTGTGAAGATTAGATAGTATAGGTCGTCATTCGATAACTATTCCACTCGAGAGATTTTATGTTCAAAGTTATAGCCTTAGCCTATGACTTTGAATGATAAATGTTGATGCATGATTTTGGAAATAAAATGATTTAAATGTTTTCAAAAGTAAAAGAGTATTTTTATTTTTATCAAAAGTTTTAATAGGAGAATATATTTATGAGATTCTATTGGTTAGTAATACAACTTATGGGTTGTCATGCTACCTAGGGTTTCTAATATATTCTATCTCAATTTGTTGTTAACCTAATTAGCCCACCTAGGGTTTGAGCCACCTAGGGTTTCGTGGAAACCTAGGTTTGTGCCTCCTAGAGTTGCGTGCCTCCTAGGGTTTCGTCAGCTAGGGTATTTCGGCCTCCTTATGCTTGTTTACCTAATCTAGGATTCTATTATATCTTTACAACAATATTTTGAGATATTAAAAGATAAATATATTTCTATAAGATAAACCAAATAATATTTTGAGATAAAGATATTTCTAAAAGATAAGCAAATATTATTTTATGATATTAAAGATAAATATCTTTCTTAAATATTATGCTAGGGTTTTAGATTTACTATACTTCTAATACCATAAATACTCCTTCACATATCAATTGGAAAATACACGAAATACACAACAATCACACGGCACATCTACTACTTGTATTAATTTTCCAAAATCGTTTTAAAGCAAACCTTTGAGCAAAATATTTATTATTTTTAGAGTTTGTTTTTCAAAAGAGTCGTGCATCAATTATTATCAATCGATTGAGTGAAATACGTTATTGGATAATATTACATCATTATAAGCTTACAATTCTTTAACGGGAATCTGTGTGAGTTATATTGTACTTTCTTATTAGCGTAAGATAGTATAAAGTATTTAGCGATACTCACCTTGAGTTATAATCATAGTGTTGATTATACGAGTGGGTTGATAATTTTTGTAATCCGTGGAAAGGTACTAAGAATTATTAATCGAGAATAGTGGATGTAGGTTTCAACGTGTGAAACTGAACCACTTCAAAAATCGTGTGCCTCTCTCTTATCTCTTTACTTTTCATTATTTCGTTACTCGCGCTTACTTTGATTAATTAATTAGTTTATTTTAATTCATAAGATCAAATAATTAATTACATATCATATAAATCGAAAAATTGGGGCTAGTTTTTAATACTCAATTCACCCCCCCCCCCTCTTTCGTATTCGATCAATAGACTCTACATGACTCGTCATCCAGCGGCATCCCTTCCAATCCCAACGCATGTCCAAAGGAATACCTGCTAAACTCCTGCTCACCATTCCCCAATGGATCACAACAGTTTTGAAAACATAAACAGGGTCAGTACCATCATATATCAGTCAATGCATGAACAAACAACAACAATGATCTCAAAGTAACCAAGTAGCGAGTATCCAATAATCAGTATTATTTCCATCCTCTAGTAACCGATATCTCGCCGAAATGGTAACTCTTGTCAACGTTAAACTGCATAGTATCCAACAACAAAAACATCAACAACATCAATGAATATACAAAGGTACCGAGCAGGGAAACCCTACCTCTAAGCAATTCCGCAACAATGAATTCAACACAGAAATATTCCTCTACGAAGTCTCTTCCTACCAACATGTAATACTCTAATTCAATTAATAATCTAATCTCATACCTAAAACAGATTAGGGTTTCAAAATACTACTCAACAATACTCAATTAAATTCAAAGTAGAGATACTTATGACAAGATCAATGCAAAGAACGATTCCGACGCACTAGCAACAACAATCTAAGCCTTGAGATGAGTTAAGATGATTAAGAGAGGTTTAGAGGGAATTTAAGAAAGTTTTAGGGTTTAATAATGACTATAAACTAACGAAAATCTTTTATACCTCCTTAATCGTCTTAATTCAAATTCGCTCGAAAAACCCGTCAGACCGGTGCACTCGGTCGAGTTCACAAAACACTCGATCGAGTACATTGCAGTCGGTTGAGTGCAAACTACACTCAGCCGAGTGCCACCTAGGGAGAAGGTTGCATAACTGACACCATCGACTACTCGGCCGAATGGACTATACTCGGCCGACTAGACTATACTCGACCGAGTACAGACGCCACTCGATCGAGTGCCCCCTACTCGACCGACTACTAGATAATCACAATACGGAGTATTATAGTCTTCCCTCCTTAAGAACGAACTTCGTCCTCGAAGTTTACAACCCTTACTCACACAACAAGAACAAAAAGACAACAAAACCAAACATACGACATTTAACCATCACTCCAACGACCACAACTATCACCAACAAAGCTACCATAATTTACAACACCACAACTAATACTAACCAAAACTGAAAATAATAACTCGGTCAACTCCTACCCCCCTTAAAGAATAAGGTTACGTCCCCGTAACCAAATATACCTGCTAAAAAAGATGCGATACCGCTCCCTCATGGAATCATGTGCCTCCCAAGTCGCTTCCTCTACTTTAAGGTTAGACCATAACTCTTTAAGCAAGGTTGTGTCTCCATTCCTTGTCTTCCGCACCTTTCGATATAGTATCTCCTTTGGCACCTGAACATAAGTAAGTGCCTCATCCAGCTCGATAGTCTCAGCTTCCAACAAATGGGATGGGTCACTAACATACTTCCACAGCTGTGACACATGGAATACATGGTGCACGCGAACAAGAGCAGGTGGCAAGGTTAAACGATATGTTCTCACGCCAACACTATCCAAAATCTTGCCCCTCTTATGAAATCCCATCACTCCGCACATAGGTGACACCTTTATAAGAACCTTATCACCTAGCTGAAACTCGATGTCCCGACAATATAGATCTGCATAACTTTTCTGTCGATCATGCGCTGCTTCCATCTTCTGACGAATCACCTTAACTTGCTCAATCATATCCTGAACCATCTGTGGCCCTAGAATCACCGCCTCCGAGCTATCATCCTAACACACTGGACACCTACATCTCCTTCTATACAATACCTCAAATAGTGCCTTCCCAATGCTCGTATAATAACTATTATTGTACAAGAACTCGATCAAATCCCGCTTATCCTCCCAATTTCCACCAAATGATAACACACAAGCCCTCCACATATCTTTAAATGTCTTGATCGTCCTCTCAGTCTGATCATCCGTAGCAGGATGAAATTTTGTGCTCATCTTTAAGGTTGTTCCCATCTTCTCCGCATCTATTGCAAAAATTGAGAAATAAACTGAAAGTCCATAGACCTTAATTAGACTCCTCTAATTAGTTACTAAATGACTTGTTAATTTAGTATTTAATGATCTATGTAACATGCATGCAAATAGAAAGACATTTATATAAAAGAAGAAATTTCCTCACATTGATATGGAATTAAAAAGGGCACAACAAGAACTCCTTCTTGTTGTTCTTGAGCTACAAATATGGATGAACAAGAATAATCTCCAAATTAGAAGACCTCCTTCAAGTTGCACCAAGATGATACCAAATAATCTACCCTTATTATTAACTAGATAATAAGATAGATATTATACTACTAATATTAGAATATATTACTACACTAGTAATACTTAGTAAATATTAGTATTATGAGAGTTTTAGTGAGAAGAAGGGTTTTTGAGAGATGTATGAAAAACAAGCAAGAATGAACAAACAAAATGAACAACCATATTGCCCTTTTATAGGCAATATGGCCGGTCATGTAGAGCCTCTCAAGGGTCTTATTTTGCTTATTTTAATCACATGCAAAGTGGTAGAGTGTAGTGTTTGAATAAAATGATTTTAGGTTACTATTCATGTCATAATCACATGTGACTTGTGAGCATGAACAAAAGCAACCATCATCACCTCACCACTACTCACTTGACCGGCCATGTGAGGCCTTATTTGGTCTATTTTGATTTTTGATATTTGTCCCACAAATACTTATTAATCATATGCTTAATTATCTTGTATAATTAAGTGTTAATTTGATCATATAACAATTATATGACACAATTAAATAAATAATATGTACTTAACATTTTAAGTAATATTTTACCATTATATCAATATATAATGGGTCCCACAATGCTTAGTTAATTTAGTTTACAACTCCTTGTAAATATAATTAACTAATTACCTCTATCTCAAAACCTCAACTAATTTAGTAATTTAACGATTAATTACTAAGTTAAATCTTATTTAATCATATTAAAATAAGATATAAATTAATTAGTCAATTATCGCATAATTGAAAAATAAACTTAATCGAATTTGAGTTCTTAACTAAATTTCTAACAATTAACTCTCGTACATATCGAATATATGTAATGAACTAATTAACTGTATCATATACAAATAATTAGTTACTATCTAGATTTCATCCTATAGGTGTGACCGAAAGGGATCAGTTGATCACCGCCGTCATACGACAATAACGTCAAACACTAGTCAGCCAACCGTTATTGATTTACGTTAATCAACTGACTAATCATATATATAGTCAATAAATATCCCAATTATATTCCTTAATGAGATTTATTATGTGGCGCACTATTTTGGAGGACACCTACTCCAACAATACCCCACTTGTCTGACACACGTTTGCGTCACCAATTCTCTTGTCTCTTTTATCACATCTCCCACTCAACGCAAGGTGTCATTCAGGTCGCACTTGCGATTGATTATATCTAGAGTGGTTTTCTCGATAGGGAGAGTAACTGTTTGACTGGAAAATCTACCATAGATCTCTTTCTGAGCGTGGCCACGCATTTACAGTAACTTCTCCTCGAGTGGCCTAAAGATGTTTGTACCCAACGTGGGTGGACAATTCCTGTTGATTCATCTACTCTGTATGATGCAGATCACCATGATGCAGAAGATCAACAAAAACCAATCAAAAACTGCACCGACTCAGATAGACGGTCGCCAGTCAAAAGAATCGACTCATAGGAATAAGATAGAAGACCCTGCCACGACCAGGCATCAAATATTTGATTTAAGGGTCTCTACAAATGTCACTGTCCGACAGAGTGTCATACAGTCTGTCTATGTAAACGACCAGTCATCTCCATGACCCCATGGTGCTGAACCAACCATCGATCGACTTACAATCTAGTTACTTCGAGACGTCACCTCATTGAGTGACTAGGGACAAAATACTAAGTTCATCCTATTCACTTGAATAGGGTCAAACATTGTCTTACAATCTATTCGGATAAACAAAGTATTAAATTTAGTCAAACTAAATAAAAAAGTTTATAATAAAACTCGAACAATGAATGCAATTATCATATATGAAATAATTAATACAATATTTAATTATTACATATTACATAATCTAAAGGAATTCTGGTACACGTCTTAATTCCATTGTGACGACATGACCATCATGCTTAGCCTTTGATAAAGGCTTGGTTAAAGGATCAGCAATGTTGTCATCTGTCCCAACCTTACAAATGTCAATTTCCTTTCTGTCCACGTAATCTCTAATTACATGATATAACCTAAGTACATGTCTAGACTTGTTACTAGACTTGGGCTCTTTTGCTTGAAAAATAGCCCCACTGTTATCACAATAAATCGTGATATGATCTTTGGCAGTAGGGACTACTGTTAGTCCTTCCAAAAATTGCTGAATCAACACAGCTTCCTTTGCAGCTTCAGACGCTGCAAGGTACTCTGCTTCTGTTGTAGAATCCGCAGTAACGCTTTGCTTGAAACTCTTCCAGCAAACAACTCCTCCATTCATCATATAAACGTAGCCGGATTGGGATTTCATATCATCCCTAGATGTTTGGAAACTGGCATCTGTGTAACCTTTTAGACGTAACTCAGTCTCGCCTCCAAACACTAAGAACGAATCCTTGGTCCTTCTCAAGTACTTAAGGATGTTCTTTACGGCTATCCAGTGACTCTCACCTGGATTTGCTTGGTAACGACTTGTCATGCTCAAAGCATATGCAACATCGGGACGAGTGCACATCATAGCATACATGATTGATCCAACAACAGATGCGTAAGGGATCAATTTCATGCGTTCAATCTCCTCGGGTTTCGTAGGGCACTCTGACTTGCTCAAAGTAATCCCACTTCCCATAGGAAGAAAGCCTCTCTTAGAGTCTTTCATGTTGAACCGATCACGAATTTTACCAATATAAGTTTCTTGACTTAATGCTAGTATCCTTTTAGATCTATCCCTATAGATCTGGATACCTAAGATGCGCTGGGCCTCTCCTAAGTCTTTCATTTGGAAATGTATTCCTAGCCACTCCTTCACATAAGTGAGCATTGGAATATCATTCCCAATGAGTAGTATGTCATCTACATACAAGACTAGAAAAGTTACTTTACTCCCACTAAACTTCATGTATAAACATGGTTCCTCGATGCTTCGAGTGAAACCATTTTGTTTAATTACATGATCGAAACGATGATTCGAACTCCTAGATGCTTGTTTAAGACCATAGATGGATCTCTTAAGTTTGCATACCTTCTTAGGGTTTGATGGATCCACAAAACCTTCAGGTTGTGTCATGTACACTTCCTCTTCTAGAATCTCATTCAAGAAGGCGGTTTTGACATCCATTTTCCAAATTTCATAATTATGAAATGCGGCAACTACTAAGATAATCCTTATGGATCGAAGCATGGCGACTGGGGCGAAGGTTTCATCATAGTGAAGACCATGAACTTGGGTGAAACGTTTTGCCACCAATCTAGATTTGTAAACATCATTATGTTTATCTATGCCACTTTTGATCTTATAGATCCACTTACACTGAAGAGGTCTTACCTCTTTAGGTAAAACAACCAAGTCCCATACTTGATTGTCATACATAGAATCCATTTCGGATTGCATGGCTCCTAGCCATAGCTTTGAGTCGGGACTAGAAATGGCTGCTTTGTAGGTAGTAGGTTCGTTACTTTCAAAAAATAACACACTATAGTCATCACCTTCCTCTATAATACCAAGGTATCTATCAGGTTGATGACTAATTCTGCTTGACCTCCTAGGTTCCGAAAGAATAATGACTGTGTCAGACGAAGAGGGAACGTTTTCCTCGTCGTCCTTTTCGGTTTGTGGCTCTTGGACTTCATCAAGTTCAAATTTTCTCCCACTCTCTCTTTTAGAAATAAAATCATTTTCTAAAAAGACTGCATCACGAGACACAAACACTTTGTCCTCGTGTTTAATGTAGAAGTAATAAGCACGTGATTCCTTTGGATATCCTACAAACAGACATTTGTCAGATTTGGGTGCAAGTTTATCGTCAGACTTATTCTTAACAAAAGCCCCGCATCCCCAAATTCTCATAAATGACAAATAAGGGACTTTCCCTGTCCATATCTCATATGAAGTCTTGTTTGCCGCTTTTATCGGGCTTCGATTTAGTGAAAATATTGCAGATAAGATAGCAAAACCCCAAAAATAATTAGGAAGCTCTGTCAGACTCATCATAGATCGAACCATATCTAATAAAGTTCGATTTCTCCTTTCGGACACACCATTTAATTGAGGTGTCCCAGGAGGAGTCCATTGTGATACTATACCACAATCTTTTAGGTGTGAATCAAATTCTTTGTTCAAGTATTCACCACCACGATCGGATCGTAGGACTTTAATCTTTTTATTCAATTGGTTTTCTACTTCATTTTGAAATTCTTTGAATTTTTCAAAAACATCACTTTTATGCCTCATCAAGTAGACATATCCATATCTACTCAAGTAGTCGGTAAAAGTAATGAAGTAGTGATAACCACCTCTAGCTTGGATAGTCATTGGACCGCATACATCCGTATGTATAAGTCCTAATACTTCACTTGCTCG